>JAPYZP010000149.1:0-35641 GCA_030522985.1 Torymus sinensis | reverse complement strand
TATATATAGTCAAACGCTACTTTTGTCACGTTTTTTAAGCCTATAAAGTGGCCATTATAGTGGAGATGGGGATACAATTTCTGCGGGACGTAAAGTACTTTATGCACCGCATTTTAAGAATACAGTAACATCATCTAAATTTTTATGTTTATAGTGAATTTGGTTGAAACTACGAGAATTATACCACATAAATACAAAATAACTTTTCAAATCTATAAAATGTCCACAATGGAGATGGGAATAAAGTACTATATGTAACACGGGAGTAAAGTCGATCATTCCCTTGGATGATCTTTGCTCCCGTTTCGGTTCGCTCGCTAGGGTCAGTGGAACTCACCCGCGGAAATAATCTGCGACTTTACTCTCTTGTCATATAATGTATACTATTTCATATTATCTACAACTATATTCAATAATCTTTGAAGAAAATCTAATAAAAAACCAAAAGATATAAAACTATAGGAAACATTTATAAGAAAATTATGAATATCTTAAAATCTTCCATTTGTAAGAATTTATATTTTGCTGACTACTTATAAATTTATAATCTTTTCGTGTAAGTTTTCATAAATTATTATGTTTTTTTCATTTAGCTTTACATAGTTTTTTGACATTTTTCTGTCAGTGATGGAATTGAAAAATAATCGTTTACGTAAAACAAACTGCGTACGTACGCTACTTATTATTTATGAAAGGTATGTTTAAATCGTTAAAGTCGAAAGTATCTTAAAATATAAATTTCTCGAAAAGAAAGATTCTTTTCTAAAGTTAAGTTTGTAGATATAGTTTTTATAAATTTTATTAATAATTTAAACTATTAAACGTATAGATAAACTAAGGTATAGCTAATAAAATCTAATAACTATTATATTAATAACTCCCGATAAAGCATGTCGGACAAGGGTATGAATTTTTTCAATTCCGCGAGACTGGCACCGTTGATTTCCTAAACCACATAAAAAACGCAAAAAAGTTTTCAGTCCATATAGTCACGAATACACTGACGATAGACGCAGTATTCCACATTCCTTCACCTTTGCGCGCTCTGACCGTACTTCCAAGAAGGAAATTCAAAAAAATCCTGAAAAAAAAGCTCTGAAAGTTTCTTTACGCTTGAAAGTCGCCGCAACGAAAGCTCGGCATTTTATCTCCGGAGCGCTTACAGAAGATATTGCACGTGCTGCGCGCACTTTTCTCGACGTACGCGGATAGAGAGAGAGAGCGAGAGAGGAGAGACAAAATAGTGGGAGATCTCGTATGAAATGAGCAGATCGCGCGTCGAGGGTCAAGGGTGAAGCACGGCCGCTTTATAAACTTGAGACGAGATTTGTCAAGATTCAGTTAGTCTGTGAGTGTTGAATTAGTTAGGCCGCTTAGAGTAAGCCGCCGAGAGAAAGCTCAATCATGTCGACAAAAGTTGCGGTAAGTAGTTCCTTCTTTTAGTATTTTTTTTTAATCTTTACCAGTTTGCGGCTTTAATCATTGAGTTGAATGGAATCCATGAAGTGAATTTTTTTAAACTTAGAATTAATTAGGCAATGATCAATATTTTCGAATTTAAAGTTTAAGAGGTTTTTTTTGGAAGTTCAAGAAAATTTCTCTATCGAAAATAAATTGAATTAAATTTTTAATAAGATATATGTATCAAAATTATTACTTTACGGAAAATTCCTAGTTATGATTTCGAGTTAGTTCGTCGGCTGGGAGGAAAAAGGCGCTAACTCGTTATTTCGATAAGAAAAGTGCTAACTCGTTATTTTGGTAAGAAAAGTACCAACTCGTTATTTCGGTAAGAAAAGTGCTAACTCGTTATTTCGGTAAGAAAAGTACCAACTCGTTATTTCGGTAAGAAAAGCGCTAACTCGTTAATAACGTTAATAAAATTAATAAAACGCAAAACATTAATTTTTTTTTCTGATTGCTACATCTTTTGATTTAATCTTTTTCCAGAAATCTTTAGGTTATTAATAAAATTAGATTTGTTTTTCAAAATAACTTTTACATTTATATTCTTATATTGACCTTTTTAAAATTTATGAAATTCAATTATATTTTGATAATAAACAAGCTAATTACCGAAATGTCTGTAGGATAATTGTTAAATAGCATTTCATTTATAATTTATTATATTAAATCTAAGATATTTTCCAATTTTACCTTATACTCAATGGCAAAGAACCGCTTTATTCGTGACTTCGTTTTTCACTGAAAGAAAAGATGGATTAAAATTTCCTCTCGATAAGCCTAATAAATCTAAATTATCTCGACAGTCACAGAATGTTAACGGCATCAGTCTCTTCGACCCGTCGGAGAAGCTGCGTCCCGAAGAGATCTACAATGGTAAATTGGAAAGCCAGTTCAGAGATTTCTCCGAGGATCCCGACGACCCCATCAAGGAGCGCGTTCGGAAAACATACCAGAACATGCACACTTACCAGACAGTAGAATATGTCCGAGGTGAGCTATTTTCTTCTTATTTTTATTGTGTAGTAAATATTTATTCATAATTTTCCCACCCTTGCGTGTTGATTTTTTTTTTTCATTTTTGAAGTGAAATCTTTAGAAACTCATATCTTTACGATTATTTAAAAATTTAATTGGATATTAGATATTTTTTAACTGTTGATAATTTTTGTTGCGCTGATACCATGTATAATTAAAAAAATTCATAAAAATTGTGAAAGAAATCACAAAAAAGGCCGCTTTACCCTGTTAATAAATAATAACACAAACTTGGTAGAGAGGGCCATTAGATTTAAATTCATCATCGAACGTTAGTTCTTTCGACTAAAACATATTTAAAAAATTGTAGAGCGAATGGCGCACTGGTTGAAATTCAACAAGACCAAAATGTCCATCAAAGATGCGCTGATCAAGCTCAATGACTTGCTTGACGAAAGTGATCCAGACTCGGATCTCCCCAACATTGTGCACGCTTTCCAGACGGCCGAAAAAATCAGGCAGGATCATCCCGACCGCGATTGGTTCCAACTCGCTGGACTCATTCACGATCTCGGCAAGGTAAATTAAAGTTTATCATTTTTACTGTCTCGAAAAGCAAACATAGTTTAGGCAGAATTTGACTGATTTAATTGATTAAATTGCCCAATCGCAGGTTATGGCGTTTTACGGAGAGCCTCAATGGTCAACAGTCGGCGACACTTTCCCCGTGGGATGCGCTTGGGGTGAAAACATCGTTTACAGACACACGAGCTTCGAAAACAACCCCGATGGAAAAGATCCTCGCTACAAGTAAGTAATATTTGTTAAATCCTTGTAGAATATTTTTTTATAAGATTATCTCAAGAGGAATGAATACAGTTTTCTTAGATTTGTTAGTTTGGTAATAAAACAAATTTTAGTCGATTTGAATGTTTTTTATTGAAAATTTTTATAAATAAATTATACAATTAGATAATTAAATTTATTTCATGCAATCATTTTTTTTTTCTTGTTTTAGATATTTTGTACTCAGAATTCTTTACATTAACTATACATCTTATTTTATAAAACATTTCTGTTAGTTTAATCTATAAAATTTTTAATTTAATCTATAAAATTTTTCAGTCACTTTTATAAAATGAAACTTTTACATTTATTCACATTAAAATCTATTTAAATATAATTAACATTAAATATTTTCTTGTAAACCTCTAGTACAAAATACGGAATATATAAACCAAACTGTGGAATCCAAAACCTGATGATGTCATGGGGTCATGACGAATACCTCTATCGTGTATTAGTTCACAATAAGAGCACATTGCCAAAGGAAGCTCTAGCCATGGTCCGCTATCACTCATTCTACCCATGGCATGCAAGTGGTGATTATATGTATTTTTGTACAGAAGAGGACTTGGAGATGAAACGATGGATTTTAGAATTCAAGTAAGTTACTAATTCATAAGTCAATGCTTGGCAATCTATAAACATAAATAGATACTAATTGTACTATGTTTTCAAACATTTCAGTAAATATGATTTGTACACCAAGAGCGGTGAAATGCCTGATATTGAAAAACTTTGGCCATACTATGAAAAACTAATTGAAAAATACTGCCCAGGCCTTATTGAATGGTAAAAGTGTTTTGAAGTAATTTTTTTTTACTGCATAAGATAATGTTTAATTGTATCACTAATTCATGTACAAATGTTCGATAATTATACTTTTTTAAATCTTTATAGATCTTAAATTTTTAACTGTCAATCATATGTAAAATATCATCTTTTTTTATTACATGTATATATAAAAATGAAATTTTTATGAGAAAAATTTAAATAATCTTATAAAGTACCTTAGATCTTTTTGATTTCCTTTTTGTCCGAATTTCTACAGAAGTATCTCCATTCTCAACTTCCATAGGTTCTTCTTCCTCTGTTTGACAAGCTTGAGAAGCTATAACTTCATCTAAAATAAAATTTAAAAGTTAAAGAAAAAAATCTTACTACTGAATAATAAGTACTATTAATGATAATAATATAGTACCTGGTATACAAGATGTGTCTAATGATTTTTTGCATTGTGGACATTTAGAGTCTTTATGCATATTTGAATATTTAGCCAGGCAGTAATTATGGAAAATCTTATCACAGTTTTCACATTTTTGCCCCTGTAAAGAATCATTTTATTCATTAACAAAGAAAATTTAATTGTGTATTATTAAACTATACATAAAATTAAGATCAAAGAAGATTTTTTACATGAAAAATAACTTGTTTACAAAGGAAGCAATTATGGAAATTATCTTGGTATGTTTCTCTGAAATAAGGCATAAGTTCTACGATACTTCTCACTCCCATGTAAATATAGCCATCCTAAAAAATTATTTTTATTTAAAAAAAAGTAACATTAAAAATGTTAGTAAACAGATAAATTCAAGTACCTTGGTGTATAACCAATGCCTTTTAATCATATCTTTTACAAATGTATCTGCATCTCCCACTGTTAATTTATATGAATCAAGAGTTTGAGCGAGATTAAGACAATTCATACTTGAAATAAATCCATCTTCTGCAGTGATAAGTTCGGAATAGATTGTTCGTAAAAACGCTCTTTGAACTTCACTGAACTCGGTTGGAATCCTAGAGAAAAATTTTGTTAAATCAAAACTATTAAAAAAAATTAGAAAAATACCAGTAATTCTTTATTACGTTACTCCTTCTTCAATTGCTGTTCCAACTACTGACCAATATGTATTGCCTGTCATTTCACAAATTCCAGATTTTATTGACATTTCTAATGGAGCTAATTTGTCATTAATAAGAGCTGCAACTGTTGAGACACTTATTCTTTCATCTACAGAAATAATATAAAAAAAAACAATAATATTTTTTTGCATTGTTATTGATAAATAGAACAATTGAGTAAATAAATTAACATTTTAACAAGTATAAAAATAAAAAAAAATTAATTTTTTTGAGCGGGTAGGTGATTGTAAAACTTTTCTATCGCCATCAGTACTTACTGAAAATTCTAACGCACAATGCCAAGGCCTCTTCATCAACTACTGCACCACCGTGCATAATTGCTTGCAAAAAAGTACGGTGACGGTTGTCGTACACCATTTTTTTTTTCAAAATAAAATACTTTGAAAAAATGTGAGAAGCAACAAACACTTTTCGTGTTGAAACGTGAATAGTTTGCCCTTGCCAATATGGCGAAATCATCAAAACAATATTTTAAGGGAGGTTTTCAACTTTTAGGCTATGTTTTCATGAAAACATTTATTTTTATAGTAGTTCTATCACTGACCCGCGCTTTATACATTAATTCAATTTTTTTATTTATTTTTTATTTTTACTTTAATATCAAGTTACTTAATCATTTATAGTAAAGCTTGAAATATTTAATTAAACACAATAATACTTTTTCTGCTACTTATTATTAATTGTTATCGTATTGCAAAGTGAGACTGAGAAACGATAAAGTATTAATAGTATTTTCAGTAACGGAAAAAGTTTTTTTTAACAGCATTTCAGTTCTAATAAAATAGATATAAGTATCGTCAATTTAAAAAATGATTCAACAAATCTGCATATCTTTTTTATTTCCGCTTCGATTTTAATTTGGAAAAGCTCATTTTCATCTTCGTAAAATTTTATTACGGGGTATCGTGGAAAGAATTAAAATTTTTCGAATTAAAATAATCAAGTTTTTCGACATTCCGTGCAGGTAAGTGGTTACCGCACGGAGTATCAAAAAATAATGTTCGATAGACGTGACACCCGCTTTGCTCGGACAACAAACTCACACTCTCGCAAGAATCATTTTTATTACACTAATATTGAAATTGTATTGTACGATTCTGATTTCTATGTGAATTCGTTAAATTCACGTTAATAAATAAATTCAGTAAACATTTCAGATTTTCAAAATTTTTCAATTAGTCCCACAATACCTCCTAATGGAATCTTACGAAGATGCAAAATTCCAAAGCCCAATTCCATGAACCTTTCCAAATTAAAGTCGGAACGAAAAAAAAAAGATATGCAGATTTGTTGAATCATTTTTCAAATTAACGATATCTATTTTATAAATACTAAATACCTGTCTATTGTAATATATCGTTTCTTATCTTGCAATATGAGAACAATTTAATAAAAAATATCCATCTTAATCCAATTTAATTTTTTTTATTTCAAGGTGTGGGCATTAATATTTGATTTGTTGAAATGAAAAAAAGAGATTTCAAAATCAAGTTTTATTATCAACCCTTTAGATGAGTTGTTTACATATATTTTTTAACAAAAAATGTTCCTCAATTAAAAACACTTTTTGGTTCATATAAAAGTTTTTTCTAATTAAATTTATCGGTTGGATGATTTGGCTTCTTTTGCATTTTGAAGACTCTGAGTAATGTACAACTTAGCTAAGCTTTGAGCACAGAACTGAGAAATGTGTTGACTGTAAGTGTTGATTTGTCCAGCCGTAATCATGGGGTTGAGCCTGAGTGGCACTGGGATTGGTCTTATCATCTTCAAGATGTCATCGTCTGGTAGTGGTGGCTCCTCTTTAGCAACACGAGCAAGATTCTCTTGGGCTCTCTTTTGTAGTAACCTATTTTTGTCCTGTTGTTGACGAATGACCATACTCTGGTAACGATTGAATTTGATAGCTTCTTGGTTCAATTCATCAACACGATCCATCATGCAACGAAGTTGATTTTCCAAGACTGTGGCAGTTCCCAAGTCTAGATATTTAGTGCCTTCTTCTTCTGGTATCATCTCATCAAGTTCTGACATAACAATGTTTGTCAGAGCACTATTCCTAATTACAATTGGCAATTCAATGAACAAGTTTTCATAGCCTATTTTCAAATTCTTAAGAGCTTCAGGTGTGAATTCATTGTCCTTGTACATTTGAATGGCTTGTGGAGTCAGACGATAGGCCTTAAGAGTTAAGAAACCTCTGGCTGATTTAGCAGTATCATAAATAATTACTACTGATTCTTCAATAGATGTCTGATAGTGATACTGAGATTCCAATAATGGTAAACTCAAAAAATTGCCAACATCTGCACTCTGATACCATCCAACGTGGAAGTGGTCTACATTTACACTGAAACAATAAAAAGTAACTAATTAATTAAAATATGTACAATATACTTATATGAAAGAGACATGATAATATTTTAATAATTGAATTGTAATACAATATATCAATAAGAAAAGTGTACATTTCAATGGAATATTTGAACTTATATAGTAAAACATTCTTGGGTTGTTTGCTATTCTTTTTAATTATTGATCGTTAATAATACTCTTTAAATTATTATGAATCCATATTTTACTCCAAATTTACCATTTAATTTATAATTTTAATACATCATTTAAATACTTTAGTTTTTAATATTACCAATTATAGATAATATTAATTATCTATAAGATATCAAATATAAATTTTATAAGCTAAAACAAAAGTGAAACAATGTAATGAAACATAGAATAAATTTATTAAAATTTACATAACTAACTTTCAAAATTTAATAAACATCTAAATATTTTACTTTCTAATAAAATTATAACTAATTTTTATGTAAATACTTTGCCCAAATGAATGTTTTACGTTCAGTTGTACCGCAATGATATAGGTGTTACATATACACAAATTATAAGAACGTAAACACATAGGATCATGAGTATCAAATGGTTATCAAGAAAACTATTCCTTCAACTGTATCTAAACTACAGTACTTGAATGCCAAAACATAAAACAGTTACGATGCCACACAAGTCAAGGTTCCCAAGGGAAAGCTTACATGCGGAGTCTTCGCATCATGCTCAGCTGGTAGTCCTCCTCATCGACAAAGTCATCATTCTTGGAGAAGGGAAAGCAGTTGGTGATCTCCAGGCGTCCATTGACGTTGAGGCCGAGCAGAGCACCCTGGGCTACCTCCATGTTGCTCGAGGACTCCTCGTGACAGTGCTTCACCATCTTCATCACCACCAGGCCATCACACTGCACGTAGTCGATACGCGGCTCCGCTTCCTGCACCCGCGTGCGCGCCTGGTTTCGGCTTGACATTTTTCGTTCTCGGATTCTTCACAGGAAATACAAACAATTCAGGTTCTCAGCGTCGTTGTCCTTTCGATCTGAGAGCGAAAAATTCACGGCCGCACCTAACCACGTTTCCCCTCAGTATGGACGAGGCTCGACGTCAAAAGGAACGGGACGCTCGCTTGGCAATCATAACCTCGGCATTTGTGACGCGTCGCGAACGACCGTTTTGTGACGGTCGCGCTTCTTTTTTACCGCAGCTTAGATTCCATGCTTCCTGCAAGCTCTGCAAGTGCACTGTTCACGGAATAAATTAACGGCGGGGCCGCCGGTGCGAGCAACTTATTTGTATACTTATTAGACAGAGATTGATGGACGGGTGCCGTATAAGGCTAACTGACTTAAGCTGTAAAGAGGCATTATATATGAATAATCGATAACGTCATGCTTATTGGCTTATCTTGTAAGTGTCTATAAATTTATGAAATTTAATAAATTCTTAACGCGATAACCTTAAATTAAATTAACACCCTAGCTCCAAAGCATCTTCTATAAACCTTATTGGCTTTCAGTCGATCCACGCTCGTGGCTTGACAAAACTTCTCTATTAAACTTAAATATATATCTGCGTAAATATAATTTTCTGTATATAATGAAAATTTTCCTTAAATTTCAAATTCTAATCATCAGTACATAAATTTTCTCAATTTTCCCTCGTTCGAACTCTATCCTCGATTCCGATCCGTCCATACGTTTTCAGTACGTATATAAGTCTCTTTATATACCTATAGGTATGCGGTGCGGTGCGCGAAAATTCGGTCACGTTACGAATTCCAGGGCGATTGACCCGCGCGCGCGGATCTTTTCCTCTCCCCACCCCGTCCACCCCCGCTATACTTGCGCAGGAGTCGCGTGCGCAGGCGCGCGCGCACACCCAAGAGAGTTCAAATACTGCACCTATACGCGAGAGCGATAGAGAGAGAGAGAGAGAGAGAGAGAGAGCTTGCATACACATGCGTGCATGCATATTGTCTCGCCGCACACCCCTTTCTCATGCAGTCCTGCACTGCGGATCTGAAGAGATAGACGCGGCGGCGGCGGCGACGAGACGAGGCGAGACCTCGGCGGCCTTGTGTTGTTGAGCGCGAGCGACGCTCGGCGTTTACGGCATCCTTCTTGTCCTCCTCCTCCTCCTCGTCGTCGTCGTCGGCGACGGCGGTAACGGCAGCATTGGGGCGGGGGCGCGTGCCCGCTCGACGGGCCGAGAGAAGATGAGCAAGAAGGGCGGCTACTACTGCGCTTTCAAGAACTGTCGGGGCCTCTCGCGCCGCGACAAACGCAGCTTCTTCCGCTTCCCGAAGGACCCGCAGAGGTCGGTTTGCAAGTGCGGCTGTCTGTGTACTGTGTGTGCGGACTTGGTCTGCGTGTGTGCTGGGGGGACGCGCGGGTATCGCGTGACAGGTAATCACTGTGTTGTTCGCCGCATTAATCAGGGGTGCCTTGGGCTTTTGTTTTCCAGATCGAAGCAATGGGTCGAGGCGTGCAATCGCACCGACCTCCTGGAGAAGACGCCGTTGGAGCTGTTCAACAGCTACAGGGTCTGCGCCAAGCACTTCACCGACTCAATGTTCCTCAATGACCTGAGAAATAGACTGCAGCCTAATTCCGTTCCAACGCAAGTGGGACCACCAGAAGAGTTTGAAGAGCCTGCTGAGCCTGAGAAGAGGAGAGATGAACTTTCAGACTGCCAAGACTCAGTTGCCAAGATCCTAAGCAATTGCATACTCCGTGAGTTTCAATCAATTGATTCATGTTACATTTCACTTTTCATGTTAACAATTAATTATAAGCATTTTTATTGCTGCTACTAATTGACTTTTAGAGATACTTTTTATGTCATAATTCTGAGAATATGGTAACTATTCCATGAGCATAAATTTTCATTTTTATGTTATATATATTACATAGCAATAGTTTCTCAATTTGCATGAAAAATATTGAAATATTTTTCAATATTTGCTTTGTTAACCATTTTCTTAATACTATTGGAGTTACAAATGGTTATTACTTAAGCTTATTACAGCAGTAAAGTATTTTTTGTTTTAAATATCAAGATTACTACAAATTTTCTTTGTGTATGTATTCTTCTAAAAATAAGTAAAATTAGAGTTACAATTATAGAGTAATGTAGAAATATATAAGAGTAATTCGTGTTTTAAAACTTTTTACATTAGAATTATGAGGTGGAAAATAAATATAAAATTTTAGTGTTTTCAGCCTGTGCTTGTGCATTGTATTCTATGCATGTTGTTTATTTGTTTTTCCAGAAAAAATATCTGCAGATGAATTTTTCAAAGCTACAGGAATTCGTATAAATGAACCTGTATCTGCAATCAAAGCAACTGAAGAATATTTACAAAATTCAAATCCATCCGATCACATTTATTCAAGTACAAAGGCTAACAATGCAATGAATGTTACTGGAAATACTTTAGCCATTGATATTGACAACGAAAATCCAAATAATTTTTCTATTGAGGCTTTAAGTTATCAGGATCTTATAAACTCCTTGCCTATGTCATTAATCAGTGCACCTAGTACTGAATCTTCCATGGAAACAAATGATTTACCTTTTATGATTTCAGACAAGACTGTAGATATAGATAAATTGCCTGAAAATATTTTAGATGGGACAGATCTTGCTTCGCCACTAAACCACTTAGCAAGTAGTTTTGAATCATTAGAAGCCATGACTCAAACAGATTTAAACATATTTAAAGGTAAAATAGAAGAAGCCACACAAACTGAATCTGATACTGTAGGAAATATAGAGAAAAATAGCCAAATTGGAATAAATTTTATAGGAAATAAATTTTTAGAAGGAAGTACTCAAACTGATTCTAGCTTTGTAGGAAATAAAGTAGAAGACATTAGTCAAACTGAATCAAACATTTTGAAAGATAACTTAAGTAAAAGAAAATTAAAAAAGCTTTTACAAAGTAAAAGGCAAGAAATAAGGATATTAAAAAATAAAGTTCAGCAGAATATTATCACTACAGTGGAAGATGTAACTTTGGAGCAATATGAACTATTAACTGAAAAATTTTTTCCAAAAGAGACATCTGACTTCATCAAAATTCAAGCTCAGCTATTTAAAAAGAAAACCAGTGATCGAAAATATACACTTGACTTTAAAAAACAATGTTTATCTTTATTTTTAAGTGGCCCCAGAACATACAAAAATTTGCAAAAAATCTTTTGTTTGCCTGGGATACGCGATTTACAAACACTCAAATTCTAAGTATAGGCTTTGCACAAAAACGAAAATTATTACTTAGTTTACTGATAGTAATAAATAGTATCTTAGTTAATAGTTGTAATACGATTATTAGATATTATAATATCTAGATTAAAGTTTTCCAGCTGTGATTTGGTTAATTGCTAAGTAAAGCATTTTTTAAATTTTAATCAAGAAATGAACTTTTCTGATAAGTAGGTAGATAGGAAAATTTATTTGTTTTATATTATATTTATACATTTTTAACATAATTGCCATTAATGCAATGACTTAGATTTAGGTACTTAGGTACAGCACAAGACTTACTGCATTTGCATATCAATTGTTAATATTATTGAAAAATAGAGCATTATTTATTTCTTAAAATTATATATAGCAGAATAAAATTCTGTGCATAATAATGTAATTTACATTCAAGCACGCAATAAAAAAAAATTTTTTTATACTTTAAATAAAGAAGTTCTAATTTTTTACCCTTTTATTAATTAGTATATCACGTACCTAATACATAATACGGAGTAAAAAACACCGACAGTCCACAGTTCCTGGGAGTTGCCACCCGAGCCGAAGGCAAGGGTGGCACACACGAGATGTGAGCTGGCCAATTTTACTCCCGTGGTGTGTATACTATATTTACTAATTCACTATACCCGGGCCGAAAATACCACATTCGTGTTTCGGAGCCGGGAGCGTACTTTCGGCCAGGGTACGGTGAAAAATTATTTATGTAAATCATTTAAATTATGACTAACTAATTATTTCATGGAAATCTTTCTATGAAACTATTTAATTTTAAAATTAATAAGAATAAATATTAATTTTATAATATTTACGAAATAAAAAAAATCTGAATTTGAAAACCTTTAATCCGCCAATCAGTTTGATCGCATCCCGAATAGAAATTTATCCCGGCCTGCCGGTGTAATTATGTAGGCCCTGTACAGGGTACGGTTAGACTGGCCATACCCAGGCCGCTGGCAAGGTGCGAGATAAACCCTGAACAGGTTGCCTTTAAATTAGTTCTTGCCACTCATTAAATCTTATCTAAATCTCGTCATATGCCCTATTTTTGGAAGTATCATAAGAAAATTATAAAAAAAAAGTAAATCAGGCTATCTGTCTAGGCCCGGTTTCGCGCCTTGTCACTAGCCTGGCAATTGTGAATGAGTAAGCCTGTGCAGACAAATCCGGCCCCCTGTACAGGTCCTGACATTCACATTAAATTCATTTCTATTCGGGATTAGACCTAACCTAACCTACTATACACATATTCTCTTTCCCCCTCTCTTTCATAGTTTATATACCTATATAACCTTTACTCATTTTGTCAATCTTCTTGCAGTTATACTCCAAAATGCTGTTTCAGCTGTCACATACTTAGACGTTAAATGTGAATAAAATAAAATATCAAAGTTTAAATGTATACAAATATGAAAATAAAATTGACAGGATGAATTCTGAAAGTAAAGTCAACGTCCATTATTCTTCTCTAGTTGGTTTAAAAGCAGAACTACTTCGTAAACAAGAAGAAGTCAACAGGGCAAAGACAAAATTGGAAAATGCTAATCACATCAGTAAACTGAAAACGAAAAGCAGTAAGTCGCAGAAAAAGAAAAAGAAAGAAAAAGAACCAGATGAAACAGAAGATGATAATAGATCAGAGGATATTGAAGACATGCCAACACTTAAAAAATCAAGGCTGATGTTAGAAGCAAAATCTAGGTTATACAACAAATTAACAAAGACACATAGCAGTACAAATCCTAATTATCTTGTTGATTTTGAGCATAAATCAGATTCTGATCATTTAGAGAATGAACAATATAAAGAAGATGATTACTATGAAAGTGACAATGATTCAGATAGTGAGTGGGTAGAATATACAGACTGTTTTGGTCGAACTAGAAAATGTCTAAGAGCAGATTTACCAGACATGAAAGATAAAGATGAAATATTAAGAAAGACGGTAGTAGAAAAACCGCGTGAAGATGTACCTGAAAGGAAATTATTTGTAGAAGATAGAATACCTGATAAAGAAATGGATGTAGAAATGAGAAGGATCAAATGGGAAGAGCAGACTGCTAAATTGGCAAATAAAGCAAACATTCATTACCAAGATGTTCTGTTTGATGAAGCAAGGACGCATGGTGTTGGTTATTATGCTTTCTCGCAAGATGAGGAAGAAAGAGCAAAACAACAAGAAAATTTTTTGAAATTGAGAAAAGAGACTGAACAAAAACAAAGAGAAAATAAAGAAACCCAAGATATGAAAGACAGAATATTACAAAATAGATTAAAAATTGCAAGAATGAGAAAAAGAATAAGAACAGGCTTACCTCCCGAGGAAATTGAAGAAGATAAAACTAAGAATAGTAAGATAGATCCAGAAGACAATGATAATGAAAATTCTGCAAATGATAATACAGAAAAGGAAAACGAAAAGAATTATGATGTAGCAAGTAATTCTACAGAGAACGATAAGCAAGTAGTAGCCAAAAAAAATCTGGAAGATATTGAAAGTAAAATAGAAGCTTTTGGAGAATTATTGGGTAAAAAGAACCGTTGGCATGTAATGTCACAAGAAGAATGGGTTCAAAAGAAAAGAAAAGAAAGGCCAAATGATTTTGCACCATCTTATAATAATTTTCAATATGGTGGTTCATTACATTCAAAGAATCAATCAAAATCTGATGATCATTCTTCTGACAGTAATGATTCTGATATTGTTGGGCCAGTACCACACTCTTTCAGAAAAACAGTTAATCAAAATGACTCTTGCAGCAGTAATTGTGATGTTATTGGTCCAATGCCACCACTTTCAAAGGAAACAGATTTTATTGGTCCTTCACCTCCATCAAGAATGGAAAATACTTCTAACTCTAAAGGTTTGTTACTAAATTAAACTTAAATTGGTGTTTTCCTCTTTGACTAAAGCCAAATTTTGTATAAGATTCTATTTGTTCTTGAGTGATCTAATACAATAAACATTAACAATTTATACTGAAAGGAGCTAATTTTCTTTTTCAGATACAGCATCTGATGGGAATATTGCAGATCAAGTTGAAGCTGGATTGAAATATTTAAGGAAGAAATTTGAAAGCAGATAATTATTATGCACTTTTATAAAGTTTAATAATATATTGTTCTGTATAAGTTGTATATTTTATTTAATTAAATTATAGTATATAAACTTTTTATAATTGCTATATATTTGTTTTCTTTTAAGCCCTTACTAAAATAATTGTTAGTAATATTTATAAGTTTAAAGTATATTTAAATTTATTTCATGTCATATTTGTACTGAAAAATTTGTTTTAAATATGAGCAGTAAGCAAGATAATATTACAAATGCTTTTACAGGATAAAACAGAACTTTAGATAGACAGCTTACACACAGATACTGCTAATAAGTAATGTCTCTGTCACTTATTTATAACCGGTGACTAAACAGTATAGAGATAAAGTCTAATTATCTCGGTTACACATGCATGTATATATATATACACCAGCACCTGTCCAGTTCGCAGGCAAACTGAACCCGCCAGCCTGCCGCTCATTACATATGCTTTATTCCTAAATATGTATATATATATTCACATACAAGCAGACCTGCAATAATATGCTCACACATATGTGCATTTTGCACGGCCAGTACTTGGCCAGTACGGCGAAAAACCGACTCTGCGCCGGCGCGGTGGCGCGCGCGGCGTTCACCCTTGGCCACCACAACACGAAAACATTGTCTGCCGAGTGCCGCCACAGTACGTACATATACGCACACCGGTTAATGGCTGCCGCGTGCGCGAATCGAGGAGGCGAAACCGTCGTTCCGTCGTGTGTCTCGCTCAAAGTGCGTATATAAGTAGAATGTCAATAGCCGACTTAATTGCATAAACGTTAAGCCGAGCGCGCGTCGACGTACCGAGGCATCGATATACTTAACTTGTAGGTACTTATCAGAGCTGATTCTGGTCTCGTTCGCCACTGTTTACCGTACTTACAAAGGTGAGTGCGATATAATATATAGCTTATTTCGTAACTGCCACTTGCGAACCCCATCATGGGGGTTTTGGCGCGCGCGAAGTTTTCCCGCGCACCGCGTGATTGCCATATATATGCCTGCTATAATAAGTGTATATAACGACATGTTTACCCTCGCTTTAGTTATTGTTATAACGTATGTAACCAGGCGAATTTGCGCATTTGACGTGTTCGATCGTGTGGCCTAGATTCTAGAACGCTAATTGTCGCGATTGGAGGATTGGAGCTTCGGAGCAGATGAAGGAGAACAACGCGGAAAACGACGCGCGGTTCCTTTTTGTTTTCATAAGTATTTGTACGATAAGCGAGTTTGCGTGATGCATGTACGTATATGTATATAGGTGAGTCTTGCTTTTTTGGAGAGCGCGGGGGACCGTTTTTGACCGTTGAAATTATGATATATGTATATATATAGAATGATTCGGTAACCGCTTTATGCGCGCGCGTGCACCATTGTTTATTTACACTTGTTTGCGTGTGCATGCTTGGAACTTGGTGAAAACGTGTGGTATTAAGTAGTTTTGGAAAGAAACAAATTTGACTGGTCTTTTTCGCGGTATTGATTGATTATGTGCAAGTTTACATTTTTTAATTACGCAAGAGCTTTTCAATATTATAATGATTTTACCATTTGTTAAATTATAAGTCAATTATATGTATGCATAAGAGATGAGAAATTGTAATGATATTTATATACAAAATATCAATATTGATTTTTTTTTTTTTTTTAGACATATTGGATTAACATAAAAAATGGTTGAGTCTGATCCCAATGAAGGTGAGAGTAAAACTCTCCAAAAATCTCAAGAAACTATGAACACAGATGATGTTACTAGTAAGCGTCCACGTGATGAATCACCAGATAATGAAAAAGAAGTACCAAATAAAAAGGCTAAAATAGAAGAAAAGTCAAGTGATGAAGAAAAAACTGATTCAAATACTCCAGAAACAAATGGTGGTACTCATGATTCTAATGAAAATGGCAAAACTAATGGTGTTGAAGACAGCTCAATAGATAAAAAAGAAATAAAATTGGACAATGACAAAATAAATGAGGAAATTATTAAAGAGGATAGTAAAGATACAGAAGAAACTGAGAATACAACAATCGAAAAAGATGACAAAATCAACAAAGAAAATGAAGATGATGTACAGAAACTTAAAGAAGAATCAAAAGAGATCATAGAAAAAGTAGAAAAAAAATCTGAAATTGAAGAAAAATCTGAAATTGAAGAAAAATCTGAAATTGAAGAAAAATCTGAAATTGAAGAAAAACCTGAAATTGAAGAAAAATCTACTACAAAAGATGTGTCAAAGGTTGGTAAATTTGCTAATATGTGTGAATATCATAAATTATATTTTCTTTAAATATATTTCATGCTATAAGTCATTTTAAGTTAATATATTGAAATATTGATTTAAAACCATATAAAGTATGTTTTAATTTATCAGTAAATAAATCATTTTTTTTTTTATAGAATGAAGATGAGGAGAAAACAAAAGAAAAATCAGAAGAGGATGAAAAGGAAAGAAAGAAGAATAGTGAAAACTCTGAAGTGATAAATGGGGTAGAATTAACTGTTGAGTGTGCTAGTGATAAGGAATCTAGTGCAGAAAGTGATAAAGAAGAAGAAAATATTAAGCCAAGATCAAAAACTACAATTGTTAGAGAAGAACCAAATGATTCTGAAGTTGATGCTAGTTCTTCAGAAGCAGAAAAATCAGATTCGTACAAAATAGTAGAATCCAAAACAAGCTCAAAGTCAAATACTACTTCAAAGTCAAATACTCCTCAAAAAGAACCTAAAAAGAGAGGAAGGAAAAAAAAAGTAGTTCCTAATTCAGATAAAAGTGCAGAGTCAAACTCTGAAGATGAAGAGTACAGTCCAGTTAAGAAAAAGAAAGTGAAAAAATCACCACAGGCTAAAAAAACTCCTAAACCAACAGAAGCAAAGAGAGGAAGAGGTCGTCCTCGAGGAAGACCCCCCAAAACACCTCGAAAAGTTGAAAAAGAATTATCAGATGATGAAAATGAGGAAGAGGAATCAAAAAATGAAAATAAGAAAATGGAATTGAAGGATGAAAACAAGAAAAAGGAATTGAAGGATGAAAACAAGAAAAAGAAATTGAAGGATGAGAACAAGAAGGAATCAAAGCAAGAAAACAAGGAAAAGGAATTGAAAAAAGAAAATAAAAAAAAAGATTCAGAGGATGAAAATGATCCTAATGAAGAAAATGAAGAAACTGCTGAAAAAGACATTAAAAATCCAAAAGATTCTGACAGTAAAGCTGATTCAAAAAATGAAGATTCCTCTAGTCAAGCATCTGATGATGATGATGATGATAAGAGTGAAAACGAGAGCAATGAAAGTTCAAGTGTAAAAGATGGGAAAAAGAAAAAATTTCGTGTAAGTATGGAACTTTGCAATCTAAGTAAATTTATTAAACATTTTTATTGAATAATTTAAGTATTAATAATAATAATTTATTAACAAAATATCTTTTCTTGCTAAAATTCACAAATTTCATTTATTATATATACATAAAGCAAAATAATTTTTAACACTATAAATTATGTGCAATTATAGTTAAATAAACATATTTTCAGACTCGTGATAAACAAATAAAAAACTTGAAGCAGTACATTCGAGCAGCTGGTCTCAGAGTAAAATGTTATCAAACCTTATTTAAAAATTGCCGTTCAGATAATGCTAAAGTTAAATGTCTTCGCCAATTTTTAGAAGAGAATGGTATTGAAGGTCGACCAACTCTTGAAAAATGCACAAAGCTTAAAAAGAAAAATGAAACTTTAAAGGATCTTCAACAGTTAGACACAAGCAATATTATTTCAGAAAGTAAGTAATTGAGAAACTCATTAAATGTGTTAATTATTATTCAAATACAAATTAAAATATTTTAATTTTTAAATAGCTCGTGTTACTCGAGGTAGAAGTGCACGAAAATCTCAAGTTGAACCAGACGTACCTGTATCTACTGAACAAAAAACTCCTCGACTTAAGAAACTTAGAAATATTGTTGACAGTGATTCTGAATAAACTATCACTTTGAAAATAATTATGTAAAAACTATTGGTTAAGATTTTAAACATAACTTGACTTACACAAAATTTTATATAAATGATATATGCAAGATTAAGAAAACTATTATTATATTTTTATTGTTATGTATTACTCTGTATTTTTTTAACTAAATAACAAAATTAATATAAAACAATGAATGTTAAATATGAGAAAAATTATACAGTTAACTTTTGAATAGTAATGAACTTTCACTTTAATGGAATAAATAAAACTTCATTCCTATTATTGAGTGAAATAATTTGAATCAAAGTTTATAAATAATCGAAAATAGAATTTGATTTTTCTAAGTTCATAAAAGATTATTTTTACTAGCAAAGAAAATATTTAAGAATTCTTTTATTTAACAAGTCCATTGTTAGAAAAAAAAAACTGTACTAATTGAGTAAAACTATGCCAGTTATTGTAAGAAATGTATAATGTTTGCTGTTCATTTGATTGTTTATTATACAAAATACAAAATATAGATTTATTTAATAATACATTGGCACTTTTATTTTTAAAATTTTATCTACCTAAAGCTCTCCGATGTAAAAATTCTGCAATACATTCTTTACTACAGAGAAGCCTATTTTCTTTTATAGCTATTTGACCACCAAGCAGACTTTTTTTGCATGTAAAGCAACAAAAGCAATTATTTGTTGCATGGAAATTAAGATTTTTTATAGCTACTCCTTGTTGATCAGCAGCAATAACATTAGCACAGGAATCACAAGTTTTTGCATAATTCTTTTGATAACAAGGTAAACAAAGAGGCCTGTCATTTTCTGAAATATATTGTCGGCCCGCTAATGGAATATCACAGTCCCAACAGCAAAAATGCTTTACATGATAATTGTGCCCTTCTGCTACTGTATATTCTCGAACAAAGATGAGCTGAAATTAAATCAGTTAATTAATTATCGCGTATATAATTATATTTGACAATTAGAAGTCTAAATTTACCTCATCACATGCAAAACATCGTGGAATTTCAAGTAATTCAGCAAGATCTCTTGCACAATATAATTTTCCTTTGTAAGTGAAATATACCAAATCTACCAGTAATTCATTACATGCAGAACATGCAAAACAACCTGGATGCCACACTGCATCTTTAATTTTTTCTGCTGTTACAACAACATCACCACAAAGTATATCCTCTGTGCATTTATGACATTTATCTGTTTTAGTTACATTAATTTTCATTCCTTCCATTTCTTCTTGCAACTGACTAATGTTTTCTGGATTTTGAAGTGCAACTGAAGCACCAATCATATCTTCTGGAAAGACTGGATTATTTAATACTTCTGAATGTATCACATTTGATTGGACTGGCAAAGATGTAGTAAATTGAGCTGGAAGATGCTCAGAACGAGCTGTGTAAGGCAATTGGGAAGACAATTGATTCCTGTTAATTTCAGTGGCACTATTTGGTTTATTTTCTAATTCTGTAGCCATTCCAATGTTTCTTTTTATTTCTTCAGAATTGGAAAGTGATGGATGGTGACTGAAGAAAATTAAAACAACTTTATAAACAAACAGATTCTACTTGCTAAGGGAAAATAGAAAGAGCTATAATTATCTTACCTTATGTGATCTAATTCTCTTGTGATCATAGGGGTTTCGTTTTTGTTACTATATTTATCACTAAGTTTTTCTCGAATATACATAAGCCCTTTTTCATCTAGACTACTACCTATAATATCATTAGCATGCACAGCACTTGGGGGTAAAAGTGCTTCAGACAACATTTGCTCAGCGAGTAGGGCATTGGATGGTATATCACTTGAAAATTCAAGATTTTGTTCAATTTGATCACCAACTTTCTCTGCAGATGCTTTTGATTTACCTGCTATAGGTTCATTGATAACATGAGGAGTATTTTTATGAAGAAACTCTTCATTAGCTATAGAACCTGGATTTCTTGAATATTGCATTTCACAAGGTGTTGGATTTGACAAATTCTTATCTTTTTTTAAATTAGAAGTACCATATCCTGATGTTTGGAGAGCTCCTGGTACCTTAGATGCTTCAGCTATAGTACTGTTGTTAGGAATATTTGCTAATGTATGATGATACGATCCAAATTGAGGTGTTCCATTTTGCATGTATTCTCCACTTGCAATATTACTTGGGTTTCTAGAATACTTCAATTCACTTGGTGTTGCATTATTTTTTGACACAGTTTTTTCCTCGTTTACTGAATTAGGTAGATATTGACTTCCAGCATGATAAGCTCCTGGTACATTAACAGCTTCAGACAAATTTCCATCATTTGTTATATTTGTCATTGTATGATGATATCGACCCAGTCTTGGATTTATTTCATTTGTAGCTTGTAAATGTTGTGCTCTTATTACATCTATATTAGAAACTGAAGGAACATTTGTCATATCAATTGACTGATTAGGTAGATTAGATTTCAGATGTGTTTGTGGCACTTTTGGAATAAAACTGCTTGGGGTACGCAAATTTAAGCTCCCAGTAGGATTTGATAATTGCTGACTGTGCTGAGGACTAAAGCGTTGAACATCTGTTGCATTTGCTGGAGTCATCAAAGAACGATCAAAAGGCTTTATAGTCATCAGCTAAAATACAATTTAAAAAGTTAATTATTTTAATGCTTATTCTTTTAAAATATTCTCCTTATATTATTTTCTTTATATTAAATTATAAATCTAATAGTTTTAATATAGCATTATTTATAAGTATATGATATTACTCTAATTTATTTTTTTGGTGAGTAATAACTGATAGTTACCACATACAATATAAAAATAATTTATATTTATACCTTTGAAACTTTTCCTTGGCCAGCACAGTTCTTCAAATTGTCCAGGTACTTTTCAAATTCTTTTCTTTCTTGTTCACTGAGTTCATCACAGACTTTGTGATCAATATCATGCAGTGGCAATTGCTTTTGGAGTTGTTGTCTCCTTAAGGCAGCACCAGCTGATCCTTTGATTGGCAATTTCTCAATTGGTAAAGCCTTCATGTAATCAGCAGCCAATTCCTTTGTTGTGTCAGGTGGTACCCATTCAAATGGAGTCTCTGCATGAGCTTCTTTCTTGTCATTGACTTTGAGTACTAAAAAATTTTAAAAACATATAAATTAGTGTTGACTTGGATTAAAAACTTAATTACAGAATGAAATGAACTAGTACTTACAAATTGAACGATTTTTCTTATTCTTTTTCACGTTTGGTCCAAAAAGTAACTCAAATTGAGGAAACTCATCATCATCAAAGTCATGATCATCCCCTCTGCATTTGCAATTTTTGCAGATTTTCCTCCAAAAGTGCAGATCTAATCCAGGACATGCTGACTCACAAGCCAGGCATGGAGCACCTGCTCCTGTTTCATGTGCTAATTTTGGCTGTAAATAAGAAGATAATACTGCAAAATCCATACATTATATCAAATATTTGCCCTTTCTAAAAAATGACAAAAATTAAAATCCGCGAGATGCTATACCGATATATTTAGTTACCTGCTATAAATTAATGCACCACTTCAAATCATTGCACTATCAGAAAATTTATATGTACACGCATACATACATTCTGTCAAGTACAAAGAACAACAACAAGTTGTGCTCCGAATTAGCAGACAAAAGCGCGAGTATATAGAACCGCAGCGCACGATCCTTTCGCGATAAGCTTTCCACCTAGATATACCTATACTTATATACGCAACAGATCTCGCGAGAAACCTCACCTTTCGCTTTCGATTCTCGAGCTCCAGCAGCCACTTGGGCTTATCCTCCTGCTCCATCATGATGTCGCTTCGCAGCCTGTACTTCTATAAAAAAAAAAACACGCGTATCCTATTCTTCTGCAGCCTCGCAGAAGAGCGTACAACGACGCGATCCTTCGCGGAGCGATCGCGGGGAGTGACTAACAAACCGCCCGCTGCCGTCTTATCGCGCCGTGAATCACATAGTGTAAGATATATATATAGTAAAGTATAAGGCGCACTTGCTGTACACTGCGTGCAAATGTATATATATAAGTATAGCGCTTGAGAGAAGAGACGGCGATGCGGGTACAGGAGAGGGGTTCAACGCTCCGCTCTTGCGGGCCCCTCGGCGAGAGTCGAGGATATATGCCCGGCGAGCCAATCGCCGAGCGCGGGTTTTACCCACTCTCGCGGCGCGCACTTATGTGTATAGATGTATGTATGTACGCGGCTGCAAGCATCTTTGCTTTGGGTGTATATGCGTGCCTGTGAAGCGAACGGGGACTCGACGAGAGTGAGCTGAGGACGATATGAGAGCCGGCGAAGTGGGCACTTGCTTATGCGCCGGGAGAGAGCGCGTTGTCGAGATGCGGAATGTTTGATGACGTTGGGTTTGCGGTTGATTAGATGATTGTAGAAAGAGCGGGTTTGAACTGCAAAAGTCTTTGGGTGATAATATGATCGGGGGAAAGAAGTTGAAGAGATTAAAAAAAACTTTTTCAGAATTAGATTCATGGTCTGTTTTGTGAAAATAATTTGGATTGGTTACGGGTAAAATGTTTCATTATAGATGCATGTTGATGACGAGAACGATTTTAAATGTGCTTGGGTTTATAAGTTCCGTATAGACCGCGGAAAAAAACTGTCTGAAATTCCATTTAAAAATGACGTCAGAGCTATATTTGTACGTTTTAGTAAAGTGAGTTTTACACTCGTATTCCTGATGTATGAACTACTTATATGTGTGACATTTTGTACGTTTATCGATGAACTCTCGTTTATGAACATTTTATATATTTTTAGTTAATTCTTGGTTAATTGAGTAATTGATTTAAAAATACTCTGGAATATTCCTTAATATTTTAGTTTAGTTTAAGGTTTATATTATTTTTAATTATTCAAGTATTTGACTTTTTAATGTAGTGTTTAGAACTCATTTCGTCTTTTCGAATACGAATTCTTTTAGTTGAATAAAAACTTGACTTTCGTTCTGTTTTTTTATTGGTTAAACGAAAAAAAAAAAACGGAATAAAATTACTGAGAATACTTTTTACCGATAAAATATTTCGTTGCAGGGCATTTATAAAATGCTTTTAATAATATTTAATGATGCTTTACTCAACTTGAAAAAAGATTGGAAAAAAAAACTCACTTTCAATGAAATCATTTTTTGTTAATGTTGAAAGAAGTTGAAATCAATATAATTATTTTAGAAATTGCCGGCAATAAAGCCGTCTTAAATTGAAAAAAATTCGTTTACCAAGTATAATTACCGATCATCAATATGATTATACATCCATTATAAATGGATTATGATACTGTTGGAGAATAAATATTTTGTCTTTTATTACAAATATAATACGAATATATTTATCATATAAAAATTACTTAAGATACTTAATAAAGATATTTAATTCTACATACAGTTATCCTAAATAAAAATTTAAATTATACTTATAAATACTTTGAAAAAATATTAAAATAATATTTTTAATTATAGTTTCTCTGAATTTTGTGATTGTGTGTAAAAATTTAGCATAAATTTATTTTTAAATTTTCCTACAAAAACAAAATAATAAAAGAGGTTGTTGATTTAAAGTAAATACATAAAATGGTGTAAAAAATAAAAATACTTTTTATAGAAACATAACACATGTATAATTACATATTAAAATTTGTTTTTATATACATATTTACAAACCTGTGTACACAAACATTGTAGTAAAAAATTAATTTATACCAAAGGCTGTTTCAAACTCTTCATTTGATATCTAAAATAAGAAGTAATTATTAATTAGTAATTTAAAATTTTAAAGTAAAGTTTAAATTCAATTACCTTCTTCTTTTTAAATTTTTTAATTAATGCTATATCATCTGCTAATTCTTTTAAATCTTCTTCATTCATAACATTTTTATGTTTTCTTTTTTTTATTTCTGGATTATTTTCTTCCCGCCTTCTTAGCTTGTCTTTACGAAGTTTTTTCTTATCTTTCCTTTCATCTTTTGATTTCTTAGCTTCAGACCAAGGCTCGGTGTTTTTTGCTTTTTTCTTTCCTTTTCCAGGCCAAACTCCAGTATTTTGGTAATTTTTCAATTTTTGTAATCTCACTGTTTCTCTTTCTTTATTTTTATAAGCTATTGAATTAACATCAATATCGTCTTCTTGAAAGAATGACATATCTCGTCCTTTTGCTTCTGGCATTCGGACTACTTTTAACAGTCCAAAACCCATGAATACTTTACCCAGGTCTAAATCTTTTAATCGTAAAATGAGATTGCATTCGTGTTTTTGGTATGCTTGTATGTATGAAACCACTGCCCGATTGGCTTTATCAAATATAAGTCTATCTGCTTTTTGCAAGTTTCTCATACATTTTAAACTCTTTTGTACAAGACTTTGCTGAAACTCTATGTTTAAATTCTTGAGCTCTACTTTTTGATTCCTCTTAATAAAATCAATATAAGCATCTTCTACTTCTGATAACAATAATAAAGCATTGCCTTCATTTCCACTTCTTGCTGTACGGCCACATCTAAAATGAAACAGATTTTTTGCATTATTATTATACTCAATGGTATAAAAATATTATTACAAAAGTTTATTTCATAATAATAACCTGTGTACAAAACTACTTGCTGTCGATGGTGGGTCATACTGAATGACCCAGTCAACTTCTGGTATATCAATTCCCCTAGCCATTACATCAGTACAAACCAATATACCACTTTCAAGATTTTGGAATTCATCAAAAATTTTATATCGTTTATTTTTCATTTTACCATGTAGTGGCAGTACTGTTGTAGGTGATAACATACTAAAAATTATTTATTAATATTATATCACATTAATTAAGGTATAAAATAAAATTTACAAGTAATTGAAATATTAAATTAAATAGTTTACTTACGATTTTAGAACATAGCTAAAATAATCAACGCATGCACATGTAGAAAAGAAAATCATGTACTTCAAATTTGTGCCTTTACTTTTGATAAAATTAATAGTAAAAGCAAGCTTTTGATGAGGTTCTACTATTGAATAATGATTACTTAAATTTGCAGGAGTTGAAAATCCTTCTGCCTCTTTCACAGTTACTAACGCTGGGTATCTTAATCCAGCTCTTATTAATTGTTCAAGTTCTTTAGTTTGTGTTGCAGAAAATAAACCTGTTCTTCTTAAACGTGGCAGATAATTTAAAATTGTATTAATTGTTGCATAAAATCCTAGATCTAGTAATCGGTCAGCCTCATCTAATACAAGCAGTTCCTAATAATAAAAAAAGAATATTAGATTCTAGAAAAAACTAATAATTATTTAGGCTTAAAAACTACTGATTACCAAAGATTTGACAGCTGCTGCTAAATTGATTTCCTTGCAATTAGTTAAAATATCCTCTAATCTTCCTGGAGTAGCAACAATAATATTTGCACCTCTCCTTAATTTTTCAACATCTTCTTTGACTGTTGAACCACCAACAAGCAAAACTTGTTTCAAAAATTGTACTCTTTTCAGAAACAAATCCAAGACCTTGCTAATTTGTGTAGCTAATTCTCTTGTTGGTGATATGACAATAGCACCAATTTCAAATTTCTTCCATTTTTCTTCTCTTTTCTGCAGTAGATTTAATCAAAACATTAATAATGTATGTATATAAATTACATATTTTCTTAAATTAAAAATGATTAAATCAATTAACCTGCAACATTTCTAATAATGGTATAAGGAATGCCAATGTTTTCCCACTTCCTGTTACAGCCTCAGCAGCAACGTCTCTTCCAGTCAGCATCAAAGGAATACAAGCAGTCTAAAGATGTTAATGAATTATTAAAATTTAACTTTTAAATCTGCTTTGTTGATGTATAAACAACTAATAACATGAAAGAGCCTACCTGCACGGGAGTCATTTTGCTAAATTTCAATTCTTTTATTGTCTCCATTATAGGATCGCTAAGTTTGACTTCTAAATCCTCCCATTTGTCAGTCTTCATGATGAAAATTTGTTGTTATTTTACTGTTCACGAAATGAAAAAGGCTGAGCGCACAGCACGTCAGACGTATCCACGAAAACTGCACGCGGTTATAAAATAAAATGAGGTTATGTTTCTCTTGTTTTTATGACCATGTGATTTCGAATTCCGTCACAGCATTGGCTTAATTGGCTACTAATCTGTCATGGCTACGGTCACGTGGTGTTTAGTACGAACTGCTCGAAATTCAAAACTTTCGATATGGATGAAAAGCTTATAAGTACCACTTATTCGTTCAATTTATACCTAATCCACGTAATTGTAATATGATTTAAAGGTGCAATAATTAAGTTCAATTTGAAGCAAATAAATTTTTCCCGTAATCAGATATATTAATATTAACTTATATAAAAGAACGGTAGAAAACTGATGTAAACAATATTGAGCTTGAGTGAACTTCTAAATTCTTTGAAATATATAGAAAGAAAAGGTCATGGAACATAAACACTGAATTCTTGAATATATGGGTATGACCGAGCACTCGAGCAGTGAGTATAAGTAATCCCATTATTTGGCTTGTTTCAAAAGTATAGAATTGTTCAATAGTTTGTGTTTAACACTCTTCTTCTCTCTTTTTCATAGTTTTTTTCTCTCACCAAACACTATGTCATCCAAGGCAAGCGCTATCGATAGCGAAGACAATGCCGAAAGCATTACTCTACAAATGTCGAGTACTGAAGATGATTCAGAGGTTTGTTGAATATTTATTATTGCAATATTATTATTTTCAATATTTATATTATTCAGGACAATGAAGACATGGAGGATTTGTGTGCAAGGAATTATTTAAAAAGTCCCATTTTTCAATCGCGCGATAAATCTCCGCGTAAATTACGTGGATCTTCAAATACTTTTAGCAATCAATTATACTGTATGCCTGAAGATCCAATAACA
Source organism: Torymus sinensis (assembly GCA_030522985.1). Lineage (NCBI taxonomy): Eukaryota > Metazoa > Arthropoda > Insecta > Hymenoptera > Torymidae > Torymus > Torymus sinensis. The sequence continues at coordinate 7,845 of JAPYZP010000149.1, read as the reverse complement.
GCAAATGAAGTGAGTATCAATAAGTGCAGCGAAGAATCGTGCAATCTATATAAATATAATAATCATTAGAGGATTGAGTAAATCTAATTTATCTATTAGAAATCAAAAGTTGTTTCATTATTCTATTATTATTTGATAATTCCGAAAATGTATGTGTATTTGTTAAATTTTTTTAAGATGTTTCTGATTCTCAGTGAAGAAAATGATAAATGCACTATGAGGAATTTTGTAAGTGAAGATGAATCAAATAGTATTAGTGATTCATGTAGTGTATTAGATCCTTTGGACATAACAGTGGAAGAAAATGGAGAATTACAGCATTTGCCTGTACAAATACTAAATAAACAAGTAAATTTTTTCATTTATAAATTTATGCCTCTAATAGAATTTGTGACATTGTATAAATTATATCTTTACAGCCGTATCTGATTGATAAAGAACAGAAGAAAAACCAAACAAAAAATTCTGGAATAACTACATTTGAAAATTCAATCAGACCACAAGATATTGTGGTCATTTCTTTGTATAATAGCCATAGTTCTCAACAAAGTGATGGTAAAGAATCACCAAATGCAAACATTACATTGAATTTGAATGAGAATCCTGAAAATGTAAGTTTAAATATTATAATACTTTTAAGATTGTTTTAAAAGGAATGAAGTGACAAATAAGAAATGATAGGATAAATTTTCTTACTATTTATATTTATGGTTTTTAGAATTCAGAATCCAGTAAAATACAGGGGAGTATATTGTGTGATGTTCCAGCTAATTCTATAAGCATTCCTAGTGCATGTGAATTTTCTAGTGAAGATACTAGTGCATGTGAATTTTCTAGTAAAGATACTAGTGCATGTGAATTTTCTAGTAAAGATACTAGTGCATGTGAATTTTCTAATGAAGATCCTAGTGCATGTGAATTTTCTAGTGAAGAAAATGAAGACTATTTTCACAGCTTTCGGTATTCCCAAAAAAGAGTGCTTATGATTTCAAGCTCTAGTGAATGTGAAGATTTAGAAGAAACTCATTCAAACACAAGTGTAAAGGTGATGAAAATAAAATTATTTTATGAAACCGTAAAATTTAATAGATTGTTTTTTAATTTATATTGCTTTTAGGCTATTAAAAGAAGAAAGACAAGGGGTAATATGTCAAACCTTAATTATTGTTTTGAAACTGATTCTGAAAGTATTCTGAGTGAAAATCATACAGTTTTTATGAAAAAAACCAGTAGACCTTCTAAAGATCCAAATTATACAGATAGTTATAGAAATGTTAGTTTACAGGTGATTTTTTTTTCTATACTAATAGTAAAGTACAGTATATACTCAGAATTGATACTTGTTTTGGGTTTTGGGATACATGTTGATTATACTGAATATTTTTATACCTTATTATCCTGTACAGAAACATGCCAAAATCAGAACTATGAACAGATTAAAAAAAAATCTAGAAGATATTGGCATTTCTTTCAATAGATACAAAGATTTTTGGAATGATTGCAAAGAGAATGCACAAAAAATTAACAAATTTATAAAACGTTTATTAAATAAATTGGACTCTTGCAAAATAACATGCGAACCTGCAGCGATTAAAAAGGAACTAGAAGTTTATCAAGAATCATTGATATTAGATAAAGAACTTGTAATTTCTTACAATGGTAAGTTATACTTTAATCTTCAGCTATATTATTATTGTATATATCAGATACAAAATTTTGTTTTTTTTAGAACGTGTAACTCGCTCTAAAACGCAAGCAGCTAAAATTTTAATGCAACAGAAAATATTAAACTCTTACAAAGAGCTACGTAGTAAAAAAATTAGAACTTTACAACTAGTTCCATGTACATCTAAACGTAGTTCATCAGAGTATGCAACTTTATACAGTAGTATTTCGTCTGTAGTAGATGAATAATCTATGTAAGTTAAATAACAAATATCTATTTAGGCATTTACTCAAGTCATAGATTTGCAAATTAAATATTTTCATTGATAAAATTTATACTTGCAGATATACTGAAACATGTAAATTGTGACATGCCAATCATGAATCATTGTTATTATAGCAATTCATTCTAGTATTTATTTTTGTAAAAAATAATTTTTTTTTATAGTACTATAAAGTATAATAATTATACTTATAGTACAATTATAGTACAATTTAACGAATATTGTTTCATTTTTACTATTGACAAAAGGAGTGTTATGTTACCTAATGAAAATTAGGATTTACGTTTATGTATATTATATTATGTTTTATAACAAAGTAATTACAATAAAATCATTTTATTTTTTTGCAAGGAAAATAGGATTAAAAGAAAACTATAAAATTGGTTTTTAATGAATTTATTTGATGGTTTTTTAAATCTCTTCGATATAAAATTTGTGTTTAACGATGCCCTGCTGTGATATTCTGTTCGTATTTCTCTCACTCATTCTATGTACACGACTAGGTCTAAGGCCGTAAAAGATTATTATTCCATTCTTTAATCGATATCGCACATCTCAACCATGATTGTTCGGTTGCATAAACAGATTCGTTTTGAGATACTTATTATTATTATTGTAAGTTCCTTTGTAAAGGATGCGTCTTTACATCAAAATCTTGTAGAATTAAAAAAAAAAAAAAAAAAAAAAAACAAGTAAATTCAAGAATTTAATAAAAAATGCAGTTTTCGATTATGTGTAAGCTTGTTGAAAAAGTAGAGACTGAAATCAATTAATTGATTCTTTTGTTTACTTTTCAGTACTTTATGAACAAATTGTTTTTGTTTCTTTATAAAAATTCAAAATGTTAAATTTTAGTTTTGCAAAAACTGCATGTTTTTATTTTACAGTGAATCTTGCTGCGCGATATAAAAGCATCACATTTTCAAAGCTTCAAGTTGACAATTCATTTTCAAAAATAATTTAATTACAGCTCCAGCACAAGCGGCGTGCAAGTTCTGTATCTCGTTGACACTATTTCCGTGTTGAACTTGTAATAACGATATCGTTCGTGTATGATTTTTAGCGATAGATAGAAAATGCAGGCATCGAAGTTGTTCGTCACGAGTGTCTTTCTTTTCTCATAACAAAACTCAATATTAACAATTGTAGAGCGAACAATATCGCCCCTACTACGCCCTCTTAATAACATGCTACCATGTTATTTTTATGCGAATATACTTACATTCCTCAAATTTATTTTTCATTTTTAAAGCCCGAGATAGACTTTCCTTATGTCTTTCTTTCACGTCTGTCGAATGTCGCTCACGTTAAAAAAAAATTTTTTTTTTGTTTCGCGATACCCCCCTCCCCCCTCCCCTTTCCACCCAGCTTCGTCACAAAAACATTACCATCTTTATGTATGCATAAAGTATTCGACATGGAATCTATTTGAAAATTTTGAATTTTGATCATCGAAGTTTTTCTAAAAGGTATTTAGAATCTCCTTATGATCAAAGTTTTTATCAAGTATACCGTATTCGTAAGTTGATAAAACTGTCTCGCGGTCCGACGTCTCTTTTAGAAACGTCCTGCCCTCTTCAAACTTTGGTATTCGCACTTATCGTAAAGTGAATATCAGGGCTTTTCTGTGATATACGTATCATTCCATTTGATTTCCCATTTCATCGCGACTCTGCTTCTTTTCCATATATTTGCAGAGAAGCTGTTTAGAGAAACGATAAGTTCTCTTAGTTAAAGAGTTGGGAAAAACTCCTTCGCTCCGAACTCTCCTCGATGCAGCAACAAACACAGTTCGTTAGCTGCGGAGTTGTGAGCGATTTTCTAAATCTCTGTCAAGAGTTATTGATACTCTTGTCTTCGTATTTTTGTTTATTATTCCAAATATTATTTTTTTTTTTCGTTAAAAAAACATGAATGACTTTATAATTTTTACAAAGAACAGGGCTGAGCATTCTCACTAATGTTGATAGCAGATATGTATCGTGTGTCAATGAAAAAGAGAGTGAAAAACCTCCACCGTTTCACTCGCTTTATAAAAAGAATGAAGAATAAAGAAAAGACTTAGAAGATGAGAAAGAAAGTAAAAAAAAAGGGAAGAGAAAAAAAGAGAGCCCCATAATCAAGAGAGTACAATCGCAGACGTAGGTATTGAAAGTCTAAGAAAAATTTTCATTCTAATCGGCATGCTTCGACGCCGATAAAAGTGAATTCGCCAGTTTATCGCAGCTGTTATTTGCCCTTTTCTGTATTCGTTACTATTGTTAATTGTATTTATGTTCATAGTTTTAAGGTTGTTTGTATCACTCCCCGGCACTAGCAGATCCGCGTATCAATATCGCATAGAACATTTGTCGTATCTTGTTTGCTCGTCTTCATTATTGATATTTAGGAATATCCCTGTCGTCGGCTCTCTCGTAGATGCTGCTGTTGTCTGCCCGGGAAGGCGTGGGACTACTGGTTGTGTGGCAGTATTACTGGAATAGTCTGCTGACCTGGTGGCTGGGGCGGGATGTACTGCATGTGTTGTGGTGGTAGGGGTATGTGTGGCGGAATGAGCGGGCACATTATTGGGTATCCAGTAGGAGCGTGGCTCTGTGGTGGTGGTTGCGGATATGATGGCTGTGGAGTACCTATTAACAAAATTAAAATGTTCATTGATAAATAAATCAAAAATGTTATCCAACATTTTTTTTTAACAGTTTTCCGAGATAGTTTAAAAGGATAAAATAAATAAAATACTGTTATAAATAAATAAATAAAAATAAATGAAAATAGCAGATTAGAAGATGCATTGAATTAAAATTTTCATCTTTTGTTAAATAAATGAATTTGTAAGTCTGATTGTTTTGAAACATTTTTAACACAACTAAAAGTTAAACTGTAGGGTGACTTCACCAGTGAATGAACAAATAAGAAAATTGTTATTTTTGTTATTCATTGGATTAAAAGTAAAAATCTTTTTTTTAATTAGTATTATAAAATGTTCAAATTTTACGTCGGTCAAAAAATTTTAAATAAAGAATGAAAGTAGAAATTTTTTAAAAAAAATCTGTAAATATTTCTTAAAAACCAGTAAATGAACACGCGATGCTAGTGAATGAACACTTATTTTTTATGTACTTATGTAAGTTCAAACAGTAATTTTACAATCTGAATGTTGGTAATTGAGACCAGGATGATAATGATACATTTTATGCATTAAAACTAAATATTAAATATTAAACAGTATTAATTGTTCATACAGTACAGCATGAGGTGCGAATAACGTTCGTTCACTGGGTTGTTGGGATAAGACTCGCGGCCCAGCAAAGAAGTTGTTCGTTCGTTCACTAGATTCAGGAGTATGAAATAAATCAAAGTTTGAACACGTAAATTATATTTTAATAATAAACTTTTTTGTTAAAAATAATGTTGAATCGTCAACTAATAAGTATAAAATTTCATTTAGACTAAGATTTTAGAACAAAAACTTTCGATTTTGAAAAAAAGTCAGCATATGCCTACAGTGCATCTGCGACACCCTTATAGCGAATGGCGCATATTTAATTCTCATGACGATATCGTAATTTTAATGATTTTTTTTCTTCTAAGACAATTAATTTCATAACATGCACAATATATAAAATGAAAGATTTCGCAAAGATTTCAAAAATATGATTATATTTGATATTCAAAAGATACAAAATTTTATAATTTCGAATATTTTAAGAAAATGTTCGTTCACCGGAGAGTGTTACAATACTGGTGTAGTCACCTTACTAAAGTAAAAGTAAAATATTAGTAAAATCTTACCTGGTGGATTGTAAGCGCCAGGTGTGTGTTGTTGGTTGGGATTAGCCGGTGAAGGCGTTTGACTCTGCTGCTGCTGACCCACATGTGCATGTGGATGATGCGGATTCATGTACTGTATACCCGAAGCCTGCGGTCCTGGTGACTCATGATGATGATGATATGGATTCGCGGTCATGTGAGGTGGATGTGGTGGCGCTGGTACCATCCTAACCATTTGAGCGCCATAGGTCGGCTGACCCGAGTAAGGCAGTTGGAAAGGCGGATGTATAGGCGGTGCTAACAGAGGCTGACCTGTCGCGGCGGCAACTTGCATCTGCGACATCTCCGGAGCTCGATGTTGCATCATCGGTACTGAAACGAGCAAAATTACGCTGTTTTATAATCTTTTTCAAATAATTTAGAAATAAGATAAGAGATAAACAGTTTTTAAATTTTGGTAATGATTGTAAAATTAAAAAAAAATGTAGTTGTATTTAATAAGCAGTTTTTGTGATTTAATTTAAACTAAACTATAGTGATAAGATAATAAATAAAAAATCAATTTTTTTTTGTAATACCTAGATACTGACCCTTCCGGAACCTTGTAACCGGTTGGGCAGGTGGTTGTGTGAATGCAGTTGGTGGTTGACTCTGCATAATAAATGCAGGTACTACTACAGTATTAGACATGGTACCTGGTGCATATTGTGGTGTCTGAGGCGTATGTGGCCTACTCGGTATTGGTGTACTTGGTGATCGCTGAAATGGAAAGGAATAAATTTAAATATTTGATTGTACAAATTCATTCAAATAGAATCTTTTGCTAACGTTTTATTTTTTGTATTAAAAGAAAATAATGTTTTACTTACAGGAGTAAATGGCTTCGCATTGGGGTTGAACTCCTTAGCATTGGGATTTAGAGTGGACTTTTTAAATGATGTTGTTATTTTTTCCATTGATGGATCTTGAATTTGAGGTGTAGGAACTGCCTGCGGGGCTTGTGATTGCACCGGTACCAATTGAGGAGGCTGTTGTGCCTGTTGCTGTTGTGGCGAAGTCTGTTGTGCTTGTTGTTGAGGTGGACTATTTGGCTGTATTGGAATGGGGCCTGGTGGAGGCTTATTTGTGACTACCATTTCTTCTTGAATGGGTGGTTGATGAGAAGGCTGCTGCTGTTGCTGTGGCTGTTGTGGGGGTGGTGGTTGCTGTTGCACCACCAGTGGTGGCGAGTTATGAGTATGTGATTGTTGATGATGGGTTGGTGGTCCCTAATTACAAAAATAATTTTATATTTTAAAAATTCTTTAATTTAAAAAGTTGAAAATATATTACTTTAAAACGGTTTTATAACATTAAACTATAAAGCAGTTTGTTTAAACTAATGCATTATTATGACATCCAGATATCTTGTTATTATTTTTATATAAATATTATGAAATTAGAAATAGAGATAACACAAGTAACAATCAATTCCATACTAAGTTGATGTAACAGTTTATTCTCAATTTTGTAGTCAATACTAAGTTATGATGGTTTTACTCAGTGGTAATTTCTATTCTAAGTTATGATGGCTATAAAATTGACTATTTTATTTTATTGCTATAAAATAAATTGACATTTATTATTGTTATCTTGTGTCAATCTACTTTTTATTAATAAGAATAGAAAAAAAAAGTTAAAGAAATTAGTAAATGTTTGGTATTATTTAGTAAACATTGATATTCTTTCAAACTTTTCATTAGAAAATAAAAGTAATATAAAATTAAAATTTTTTATGTTAATCAACTATATATATATATACACACACACATACATGTATATAGTTAATGTTAAAAAGAAGTTTAGTTAAAATTTGAAAGACCTCTACAAAAAATTATTCTAAGATAAATAATAGTCATTCCACTTTGTATATTTCACAAAAAATATATTTAAAGCAAATACTTCAATGATTATTTATTTATTTTTTATTTGAATTGATTAAAATTACCCTTTTATGACAAAAAGCCTTACAAGGCTCACAAAGTATTAAAATGATTATGCAATTTCTGAATTTTCCTCTGCAGAACTAATAATCTTAAAGGAATTGGATAATTTACAAACATCTATGAAAAAAAAACAAATAAAA
>JAPYZP010000148.1:13157-64445 GCA_030522985.1 Torymus sinensis | reverse complement strand
TGTTAAAAATTTATTTTTACAATTTCAATTGGTTAAAAGGAATTGAAAAATTATTTTGAGGAAGCTAAGTGCCAAAGAATTGGCAGCGGTTTTTTTATAAAAATCGTTGAATTCACATTTTCTTTTGAACAGCTTTGTCGAGAAGACTTTCTAATATATTTACGCATTTCTGTAAAAAAAAAAAAACAAATAAATTTGATATCTCCAATGTATGAACTGCCCATTAAATGTCTATTATTATTTTATTTTATCATTACATTAAAAAAAAAACAGACAATAGGCTATTTGGTTTTACCCCAAACTATAAAGTATCCAATTTTACCCCGAAGTTAAAAAAAAAAGTAACTATACATTTGTTGCAATTAAAAGTAAGATTGAGAAACGGAATAGCTCCTACTTATTTATTATAACATAAATAATAAGGTTATGCAGTTACTGAAAGAATAAGTTACACGAGGGTATGGCTGAAATGCCGATCGTATAAAAAATAATAATAAAAACATTCTCAAAGAGATACCATAGCTATTATATAGATCGCACTAGTAGTAAAGAAATTGAGAATTCCGGTTTTACCCCATCTGCCCTATTTTCAATAAGCTTAATTTTGTATATCTCGATTTAAGGTCGAAAATCAAAACATCGTTGTAACAAGCGTTTAAATAAAGCGAAATCCAAACCTATCGTAATGGTAATGGGATGCAGTCGTCACATAATTACCATTAGATTAAGTAACTAAATATAAATAAATAAATAATAAGAGGTAATTAAAGCCATGTGCACTGCCTTGCATAGCAAGATGACTAGGGGGAAGTGGGGCTTTGTAACGTGACAACGGAGCACCTCACAAACTCGCCCGATCGGAGCAACTCACATACACACACACACACACATACAATCACGCGTACGCGCACCTCGAGAATTCGGGGAATAGAAGTCAGTTAACGCGAGACACGCGCGAAAGGCGGACACCTTCCGCTCCCCCTCCCCGACTCCAAGAGAGTGCATGTTACACTTACAGAGCTCGGCTGACTTCCGCCAGCCCAGCTCCAGGGCCGCCAGGGAACCATCCCGAGTCCGAGCGGCTACAGCTTCGATCAGCCGTGCGACCAGGTTCGTCGGTCCAGGAGCTGGAGCGTCCAGCCAGCTGTAGCAGCGTGTATCGAGCAGCTGCCCCAACCACGCCGCCTGCACCTCGCTTGAAGGCCTGGAGCGTGTCTATCAGGTACACGCGCTTCCTCCTGGCGATTACTGATTCAACACACGATCAATTTCAGTATTTCTTTTGGTTTGATCCAAATCCATCCCAACCGCTGAGCCAGGCGAGGCTCACCTTTTTGTGTTGTAGTGACGCGAGGGCGAACACTCGACAAGTAAAAAGGGATACTGTATGTATGGTCGTAATAGAAGCACATGATTAGATAAAAGCCTAAAGGGATGCACCGTCGCTTCATCACAGCCTTATATAATTATTCACATTAAACATTATATCATTTTTTACTTTTCAATTGGCATTACAATTTTATAAGCTGTGATATAAAAGAGATAGTTAATTATTTAAAGTGTTTTATACCACAGCCTGATATAATTATTTATATTAAACGTATATCATATTTTACTTTCCAATTGGCATTACAATTTTAATAAGCTTAGATATAAAAAATATAGCTAATCGTTGAACATTTTTTACCCTCTAAATTAAAGATTTTTTTCTCTTTAATAATTTGATCAGTAATTAGAATGATCAAATCATTTCGAACGTTATATTTATGTAAATCTATTTATTTTTGATAACATTAAGCTTCAGAAAATCATCAAGAAGTTGTAAACAGGGAGCACGTCGGAGGTGCTCTACAACTTTTATTTGGGACTTTTTTAATCCCTTGCCGTTCTCGAATAATAAGCAAAAATCTGTTTTCGGGGAATGCTTTCTTGCCAAAGTAGAGATGAGCTTGGTTTTTTTGGAAGCTGCATGTCTTACCATTATGTTTAGACGGTATGTTTTTCAAATATCAAAAATTTATACCTACCAAGTTTATTTCAACCCGTCGTATATTGGACTATATTGTTAGCCTACTGATCGCAGATATCGAACGCAAACTTAATGCATTTCTTTTTTATTTAATATTTGGTTGTAAAACACTATTGTCTATTTTAATAGTACATTATCTGACAAGGGAGTAAAGTCGCAGATTATTCCCGTGGGTGAAACAGTGATCACCCAAGGGAATGATCTAGTTTACTCTCGTGTTACATATAGTACTTTATTCCCATCTCCAGTGTGGCCACTTTATAGATTTGAAAAGTTATTTTGAATTTATGAGTTATAATTTTCTTAGTTTTAATCAAATTAACTATAAATGGTTTCCGCCCTCGTGCTCGGTGATCACACCTCGTGACGTAAAACTCTAATATACGCCCATGTTACGAAAAGTACTATTTCTAGTCGTTTTATCCTAACTCGTCATTTTAATCTTATTATAAATTTAGAAGACAGACTAATTAAAGAATCTACTTATTTTTCTTTTTTAATAATTCATTATATGCATTTTGGCCTCTACAAGACAGATGACCACAATCATAAAATTTTGGATGTTATGTAAATGAATATTTTTTTTTCATCCAATTACAGTGTGTGTTATAAATTTTTATAGTTTGTAGACTGAATATTTCGATCATGTTTGAATATAAACAAGTATAGTTGTTTGGTCATTTAAAACCCAGATATTTTGAATTACTAATACGATAATATGCTTGTTTCCCTGTATCATGCTATTTAGTTTACCATTTGTTAAATTTGAATTATAGCTTCTACAATTCTATGTTTGTTATCTTACGTTAATCAGTCTCAGTTAGTGAATAATGTATAACCATTTGAATAATATACATTTATATCAATGTGCTTGTGCCGATGGGGAACTGATAACTGCTTGCATTTTAAGCCAACTATAGTGTTATCAGGCGCGCTTCGTGCGCCCTTTGCAATTTTGATATGTATTCCCGCTACGTTTCGCGCTCTACGTAGCGCCTGCGCGGATGCCATCTTTATCTATCACTCTGACAATCTTCTTTTTAAGAAGGGATATGATTTAACGTATGTAATGTATATCTAACTTTTTATATGAGGAATATCACGTCAACTCAAAAAAGTTTATTGTACAATCTTTAAAGGTACATTTTAGTATCACAAATACGAGTTACAAATATAAAATGATTTTGCACTTGCGCGCTGCGACGGGGAGAGTTGAAGTGGGATGCCATTCATAATGGGATTTAATTTATCTATTTTATTATCTTTCTTATAGATCAAGAGCAAGCACGGCGCCGAGACGTTCGCTCAGGGAATCATGGAGATGACGAAGAAACCTCAGTCAAACGGTTCGACTATAACGGCGACGGAAGCTGAGCGTGGAGGCAGCGAGATGATAAGCACGGGGACGAATCTCATCGATCGGATACGCAAGCTTGGACCACAAACTCTAGCTTCATTTGCAGGTATGTAAGCGATCGATGATGATCGAAGTACAAAGTGAGAGTTGGTTAGGTATGCTGCACTGAGAAAAAAAAGTTGTGTTTACTGGAGACTCCTGTATTACTGTACTCAGTGTTACTTTGGTTTATTCCCTAAAATACCGATTCCCGAAAACCTATTCCCTATAATACCGATTTGATATAATTATGTTAAAGTTATTGATAATAATATAATTTTGATGCTGAATGTCTGATGTAAAGAATATTTAAAATGAAAAGAAAGGCTGTTCCTGATTAGCGGCGTCTTCTCGCAATCCCTTCTATAGCTACATTCTAGACTTCGCTCAATTTTTTCTTTAATATGAAGTGAAAATAAATTTCCCGAAACGTTGGAAATTTAAGACTATGTTTGGTGTGTTATTCTATCGAAATCTTCAGGAAACGAATGGACAGCAGGACCATTGAAGTTAGCAAATTTAACTTACGATATCTATAGTTATTCTTTAGTTATGCATAAAAACATAATATTTTGAAAATAGGGTATATTTATTGAATAACAAAATTATCGTAACGACACCGGTCAACTCCTATCGTTATGAAAAATGATATACATTATCTAAGAAGCATCCCCAATAATCTCAGAACGAGTTCGAAGTGGCACAATAATTATTTATTTAGGCAGAACAAACGAGTTCGATACAATACGGAGAACCGAGATTCTTATTTTCTCCGTATTTTATCTGGGAACTCCGTTATAAATTTAATTATTAGTAAAAAAATGCTAAGTTGCTCATAGATAACCGTTACTTTCCATTCTATCTTTTTGGATAGAATCTTTTGATGGTTTTTATTCAATACGTGGGAGTATGGTTTGATAGACATTTTTTACCCATAACTTATTGGCATTAATAATTAATGTAATGGAACAATAAATTAAGTTTAAAGAATCTAAGTGCCAATGAAATTAGCAACGGTTTTTATAATAATGCTCAGTGAAAGTTAGATAACGTTGTTTCTATATTGTATGAGCGTTATTATATGAGCGTTATTATATGTGCGAAAGTATAATAGATTATAGCGGAACTTGAAACTTTAAAGGCGCCAATAAATTTTACGTTCAAATATGTTTGCGAAACAGATAAGATTTTGTTTGTATCAGTAAACAGTTTCGTGAGTCTTCTTTACTTCGAGAGCAGAGCAAACAGAATTGAATTTGTGCATTTTAATACAAAGTTTGTATGAATGTGTCAACTTATGTTGACATCAATGAAAAAGAAAATAATTAGTACATAAGTAAGTAGCAGTATAAAACGGTTTATTGCGTAAGCTTTGTCAATTCAATTTGACGAGAAAATTTTAAACTTGTTGCCTATTAAAATTTAATTTTCTGTTTGAACTTGGGATTGCTTGAAGATTAGACATTTTTTACATACAAGTTTCTCCGTCACGTATTTAGTGTTCTATTAAAAAAAAATTATAATAATATAATTTAAAATGGTCATACGGATACTGATTCATTAATACTAGAGTGCTATTTTTATGAACATACCCGTCAGTGATGAATTTATTTAAAGATTTTAGTATCGATTTTCCCGAGCCAGCAGGAAAGGGTTAAGGGAAAAATAACTAAAACAAGTTTAGTTTTTGGCTTAAAGTTTCGGCCACCAATGTCACCCTTACCAGGAAAATTGAAAAAATTTATTATGTACATGTAAAGTTTTATATGTTAAGTAGTCAAAAACCGGAAAAGATCTGGGTTCGGACAAGGGTGCCATTTTTAGCCGAAACGTTGAGCCGCAAACTAAACTTGTTTTTAGTCATTTTGTCCTTATCATAACAGTAATAATGCACTCTAGTGTTATTGAATCAAATTGTAATTAAATTCTTTTAATAAAAAGTTCATAGGTATTTATTAATTTAGTCACGCATACACATTATAATCTGACAAAATTTTGATAATCACTCTTGTTATAAGCTAGACGGTCCAGTATATATTATATGAACTGTTAAGGATTTCGAGACCATTTCTTATTAAGATTTGAAAGTACTATATAAATTGAATTTGTCAAAATTAAAATTCATATAATAAAGCAAACATTATTATATGCGATTGACCCGGTATGTAGATAAACTTAAACGTATGTGCCGTTGGTCTACTTTCGGAGTTTGTACCAGTATTTAAAAACATTAATAAATGTTCAATTATCATAAATAAAATCTAATTTTAAGTACTAGACGAATCAATGTGAAATTTATTGATATAAAATCAATGTACGACACCTTATTTTTACTCAATTGTAGTATTACTTATAATCTTGAATATATTTGAATTGCTTTAGTTATTTTTTTATATTAAAGCAAATAAATTTATTTTTACATATTTGTGTACAATCAATATATAGATAGGAATAGCCATTATTAGTATTTGATTGTGTCATTAGGTAGAATATAGAGATAAAATGTTACTAGTATATAAAAATTGATATAGCATTGAAAGAAACCTAAATCATTGACATTAACATGTCCCTTATACATCACATAAAATCTATGAAATCCCCATTAGATACGAAAAATTAATCAGGCACTTATTTGAAGTACAAGTAGAAAAAAGCAAATAAAGCACCTGCATACAACCAATATTTTTAACCTAACACTCATTTTTTTCCAGTATGGATCGTGTCAGCGGAAATGGGCGTGATGAGCACCTGGACCTCACCTTATCTCGCAAAGCTGACAGTGCCTGGATCGCCCTTGCCTTTGACCTTGACGGAGGCTTCGTGGGTAGCTTCGTTGCTTTACATGGGCCGACTAATCGGTGCCATATTAGGCGCCATCACCGTCAACTACTTGGGCAGCAAGAAGACAATCCTGGTCACAGCTCTGCCCATGGCTCTTGGTTGGATTCTGACGATAGCAGCGGACTCGCCTGTGTGGTTATATGCTGCACGAGTGAGTCTTGGTACAGGATTCGGCTATGCGTTTAGCTGTTTTACGTTGTACCTGGGCGAGGTGGCCTCACCGGAGATCAGGTGAATTTTTTGTGTTGATGTTGTAATAATTGGCCTATCTCTCTTGTAATAATTAAAGACTACAAAATATTTTATCACATATAGAAATATTACGCGTCTATGCGCTTATCTTGGAAATATTGCAAAAACTGATACATGGTGAATTAAGTCGTTATTATGCAATCGAATGCTGCATAATACGAATCAAGAAGTAGTTTTATCCTCTCTTAAAAAAGTGATGGATGACATCACAATAAAACTGTTTTAATTGGTTATTGTAGACTCAATTCTCTTATTTATCAAATTTATGTTATTATTGTTTTATTATTATATTCAATTTAAACTGATTAAAACAAACTTTTAAATTTAAATTAATTTTATCACGTTCATAACCTCAAATAAATAAAAAACAAATAATACGCACGCAGCTCGTTGAATGTAGCTAGTAAATCATAATTTTGATGACGTCTGCTCATTTATATTTAAAGTTTTTGGCATTTCTTATAAAATCTTACGATTAATCCTATAAAAAATAAAAATTACTGTTCAGACTTATGTCTACATTTTACTCCATTCAAGTGCTAATTATAAAATGAAAAAAATCCCACCACCTCTGACAATAATTCTAATAACGAGACTTCGATCAACCATAACGAATGCTTTTTCAAACCAAACAGATCCCCAAAACACTAGACGTTAAGAAACAAATGTAATCCCGCTTCTCGGAGCGTACAAAACCGAATAGCCAGAAATATATATCTGTTAGTTCCCACATGCTAATCTTCTTCGTCATTCGCAGGGGTACCTTGGTCTCGTTTTCGTTGACGGGGGCTTCGACGGGTTACTTCCTCGGTAGCGTCATAGGCTCGAACCTGAGTCTGATGGCTTCCAGTCTTACCTACTTCGTGCCCTGCGTCGTCGTCGTAATAATGATGGCTTTGCTACCTGACTCCCCTTATCATCTCTTAAAGTGGGGGAATGTGAAAGAGGCTAGAAGGTCGATTAAATGGTACAGAGGTGGGAGCGAGAAGATTGAGGAAGAACTTGAGGAGATGACTAAGTTTGTGAATGCCACGGCCGCTGCTACCTTCATGGAGAAAATGGGTGAGTCACGAGTATTGTTAGAATGTTGTTTTTTAATGTATCTCAGCAAATTGGAATGATTGCGATTAATTATTATTGACAAACGTATATGCTTGCACTACAAATGCAAATGATGTCCTATTAAAGAAAAAGTTTAGCTAATTATCAGCTGAAAATCATGCCAAAACTTCACCTGATTATCAGCCGACAATCAGCTGAACTTTTCGGTGGGTCATTTTGCAAGTATAGCTTTGATTTGTGGCGGCATAATCTACTATGAACGTGATAACTTTTATCGCAAATCACCTGGTATAGTATGAGATATATTTCATAAGATAAATAGTATATTAAAATTCCTGTGTCATCTTCATACTCTTGAACATGAATGCACCAATTAACCAATTTACTTCTTTTACTTGCAGCTGAATTCAGATTGCGCCATGTGCGCGAGGCGACGTTCCTCGTAATGATACTCTTTGCCTTCATGCAGTTGTCCGGTCTGAATAACGTGCTCTTCTACATGGAGATCATCCTCATCCGGAGCAAGTCGACCATCATGAAACCGTCCAATGCCGTATCCTACGTCCTGACTTGCGCTGCAGTTACAGCCATCGGCACGATAACGCTGTACGACCGTTATGGCAGGCGTGCCCTGTTGATGATCTCCAGCGTCGGCGTGTCCACGTCCCTCGTAACCCTTGGCACGCACTTTGTGCTTCTGGAGAAGGGAATCGAGTGGGTGGGCTCGCAATACTTACCGGTCGCCTCCCTGTTTCTATTTATCATAGCATTTTCGATCGGATTGAATACGATACCCAGCATCGTGAGCAGTGAGGTGTATGCAGCGAATATTAAATCAGTAGCTGCCTGTATTGCTAATATTGTAGCAGCTGCAGCTGCTTTCTTCTCCTCGAAGGCCTACCAGCCGCTGGTGGATATGTTCGGAGAGGCGTACGTATTTTATGGGCACGCGATTATTACTTTTATGGCTCTGCCGTACGCTATTTTCATCATGCCCGAGACTAAGGGCAAATCGTTGCAGCAGATTCAAGAGGATCTAATAAAGAGGAAGTGAAGATGCGTTTTTGAGGATGATAATCTTTTACTCAGTTAGAAATCTGAAATTTCAGTGATGGTTTTATTGAGATAATTTGGGCTTTGAGTCCATACTATATGGTGTAGCGGATTGCGCTTTACGCGTAGAGAATTAGGTACTACTATAGTCCGCTCATGCTCTATGCATCGCAAGGTGGCGGGCGCACAGGTTTATACGAGATGTTTTGAGCATCGAGATTTCAGATGTAATTTGCACAGCCTATTGAGATCCAAACAGCACACGCTTGCTCAACGGGCTGTAAGAGATGTTGATGCAGTGTTAGGGACTCCATTTATCAGTACTGTGTAATAGTGTCGTACAAATGCTAAGACTATTAAAGTCAACACATCATTTGTTGCGATAAGAAATAAGTTTGATTTTTTTTCTACATAGCTATAGTGTAAGATAACCATTTTTTGGAAAAAGTTGTTCATAGATTTTAATCGAATATGTATTAATGAGTAATTAATGTTAATTTATATTATAGAGCTTACTTTTAGTTTTTATTTCATGGCATAGTCGATGCGAGAATGCACAATTCTCACCGGATGCATGAAATTTTACGGCCAAGTAACGAACATTATTTTTTGTTATACGTGTCCGTAAAGTATGTACTTTATTGATAAGTATCACAAAAAATACGTTTTTGTGATAATTGTATCAGCTGCGATTCGTAAGAGGTTAATTTTGTTTTTTATATGTTCATAAAAATTCTATTATGAAACTTGTATTAAATTTTCTTTTCATGCGGAAATGTTATACATTTGATATAAATGTACAACATACACTTAAGGTATGTTAAAATTGTTTAAATTTAAATAAACAATCATCACAATAAATCTGTTGGATCAATGGTTTGTCTCAAATTTCTTGTTAATCAACCTGCCCCAACCTAAGAGCCTATGAGCCCCGGGGTAGGGGCGAATTGACGCAAAGAACAGATGATAAAAATATATTTGTATTTCTAAAACTCCTTGTTTTAAACTTAAGATCAAAATTGTATACTTAGAATAACAGTTTAAGATAACAATGCTCAATTTATAAAAAAAGTACTTAGGAATTACAAAACAATTATTATGAAAAAAGTGCGTCTACCCGCCCCGGTCTCTCCTACTTTTTGATCTATGGTTGATGCTGATCTCATTTTATTTAAAAACATATTACATTAAATTAAAATGAACATAGACAAAAAGAAAAAACTGAGATCTTTGCTGTTATCAGATTCAGTATTATATACTATAATTATTTATTTATTTAAAAAGAAAAAGAAACTTCGGAGGTCACGGGTAAAAACACACATAACATCCTGAGGTTAGAAAAGAATTAGGAGCATACACAATAGTATACATTCAAAATTGAAGATCTCGATTACCTAAATTTTCTTTTGTTAATATTTAAATTATCGTCAATCTGGCATTTGTTATTAATGTAGTTTATACTTCTTTAATTAATTTCTCAAAACATATTTAATTTTTTAAGAAATTATTTTAAAAAATTTCAAGCAATTATCTTTATTCGTTTTTTGCATTTTTGCTGTCATACGATAATAGTAGTACAAATCAATCAATCGCCCTAAAATTTTCAACGGAGATACCTTTTTTATACCTTCGAACCGACTTTGTTCTCCAAAGAAATTCAATGGTCACGACCAAAAAAGGCTAGAGGTTTAAAATTTTTTTTCATATATTCGAATAGCATTTTCTAAACGAATATTTAATTTATCAACCCAACATTGCAATCACTTTTTACACTTATTGCGTACACTTTTTGGGGATCGTAAACAATTTCTTTTTTTTTTTTTTTTCAAGTAACTTCTTATTATAATATTAAACTAATCCACCTCTTTATAGAGGAGCCTGCTAAGAATCATTTTATTTTTCGTTATTTTACTTTTAATCCGCCTAAAATATAAAACTATAGTAGAAAATGCTGTAGATGCCACCACTGGGAATTCTCCCTTATTTAAATTAATTTATAAAATCATAATTTCCTCTTTAAAAAAACGGAATCGCAGGTGAAACCTTATAAAAAGATTTTTGCTGTAAATTTTTAAAATAAAAATATGCTGAATTGGTTACATATAGGTACAAATATATTTAGTAGTCCAGCAAATATTATTAAATCAAAATTAAATTAGAGCAAATCTGGTGCATATATAAATAAAAATCTGGAATTACTTATGTATTTTCTCGTAAAAATATTGTTTTCTTCTATGATAATAATCATAAATTTATTATATTACTCAAAAATTTTCTTTTTTTTTTATTTCATATTTTGACGAAGACAGTCTTTATTTGATGATGTTCAACAGAGTTCTCTGATTACAAAGGCATTCTCCAAGAAGTAATCATACTCATATGCAACGCATGTCATTTTTGCCCAAACTATGTCTTGAGATTGCGCTCGTGACGTTGCCTAATTCTTCGATAACAGTAAAATATTTGCTTTGTGATGAACGAATAATATGAATGCCTACAAAAAAATGTAAGATGTCTAAGAGTATGAGTTTGCGTTACGTCAAACAAAAATTATCTTATATAATTTTGAGATTATCTCATACTGTGTATGAAAGTAACCTGAATATGCCATCTACTGTTAACGTATGGTAAATGCTATAACTTATCCATCTGGTAAAGTAGTACAAAAGGTATATCTTCTCAAACATTTTTTCAAGAAAATGTTATGCGTAGTTATATGTTATTGTAACTACGTGAAAAATGTAATATAATAATCGTTATGTATAGTAATTAAATTTACTTATGGTATTGCTATGAAAAAAACTCTGTTGGTAACCTAAAGAGCATACAATTTAGCCTTTTGCAGGTATTGCAGAATTCAACCGTTTTGAAAACTGATACTATCGTTATACAACCAGAGTTCGTTCTGTCCCATTACCCGCATTACGGAAAATACGTATAAATGATCGTGAATTAATTTCAAAGCGAAGTTTAATTATTTTTAGATTTATATAGAACATAATTAAAGAATTAGATCATGATATAAGTAGATACACATTTTAACTACAGTTATACAGATAACTGTCTGATATAAAATCTGTTAAGTATTTTACCTGCCAGATTTTTGGGCTAAATTAAAACTTTCAAAAACTAGTACTTAATTTTACAATTACATTAAACACTGTAAAACAGGTATTGACTTCATTTTCATTGGATTTTCGTTGATCGTCTGATCGTATTCTCTTCTTTTTTGTATTTTCTGTAGATCTAAAAGGATGTATGTAGATCGAACGTCACAAAAATAACACTTAAAAAAGGAAAAAGGATACTCCGAGAGCCATTTTCTAGGATCTGAAAATTAATCTTTGGTATTATAAATTATTATTACCTTTGGTGAAAAATACGATCCCCACTTCATATCACAATTCTGCAAGTATTCATACTGCAAAAGTAATCTGAAAAGCAAATCAAAGTAGATTTTTAGCGTATCAAAATATTGATTTGATTCGAAATTATCGATAATGAAAATTAATAGTAAATACATATAAATTTATTTGTAATTATATTTATATCTTAATAATAATCAAGTTTTCGGCAATTTTTTTTTCACTAACTTTAATGACCGGTAACTTTTGATTGAATTGATCATTTCATATGTGGCGTTTTTTGTCTATATTGGTTTGTTTTTCTTATATTAATTATAGTATAAATACTTACAAAGTTGTAATATAAAGTAAAAAGTTCAATATTTTAAATAACAAAGCTTTTATCTTAGAAATCGTTACCTATGTGCATGCATATTGTTATTGTTTTGCATATTTGTAATGATACAATAATTCTTCTAGTTTCCATATTTAAATTTATTATTAGTGAATCGAATGTCTCTGTGAGGTACAATATATGCATTTCAATTCACTGCGGCATATCCATCTACTATAATACACATTTTTTATTACTTCCGTAAGTATTCATTGTTCTTTGATTATAAGTTTCACACGAAGAACTATTAATTATAGGATGAAAAATATTACGGAAAGATTTGACTTACGAGTAACATTTCGATAAAAGGTAAATAAAAATTGTTATCGTTTCTGATATCGCGAAAAGTTATAGTTCATGTAGTTCGGTGCCTATGGAAGACTATCATATAATAAAAAAAAATGTTAATATGCGGCAATCCCATGTGAGAAGAAAATCCTCATGAACGTAAATTAAAATTATGCGAAGTAACTGCGTACACCTACAAGGAGTAATCCTTATTGCGCAAGACCTACTCATTGATTAAGACTTGATTACAGCTGTTTTGATCATGCGACGAGTACAAGAAAAAGAACAATAGTCATTAAAGTTTTGTTTACAGAATCTGCTGTAAAATCTATGTTGAACATGTCAGGTGATGTAATTAGATATGGTTGAATAAAGTAGATACTGAAAATCCCTTATAAAATTGGAGGGTTCGAGATAATCTATTTTATCGTCGAATGATCACGAATAATCGAACCGATCTCGAATCTCGAACGGAGGACAAGAATGTTGAAGGGTAGCGCACGTAGTGCGCTGATTAACGCTATAGTTTGTTAAATTTTGCAAGTTGTAATGAATTGAAAATGACGTTATATATGTATAAGTACCAGTAACTTTATTATCTATGATGATTTACGCATCACGGCTTCTTACATAATGAAGTTAAACTGTAAAAATGACACGTCTTCATAAAATGTCGAAAATCAAAGAACCTTTTGAAAAACTCTTATCAAATCAATTACAGTCAATTTCATATCAATCGAAAAAATATTAAATTCACTCGCATGTAGATAAAGGCAGCTGTTGGAAATAGTGCATTAAGACTTCCGAGAAACCCCAAAAATCTTCTTGACTTTGTCTTACGTATTTTCTTGTGAGTCACAAGATGCCTGGAGGAGAAGGAAGCAAAATAATCCTAGTTAAATCGGGGAAAATCGATAATTATTAACGACTTACGCGCAAACTGATAAGAGTTTCTAAATATACATGGGTATAAAACTGGCTTTGAGATTAATTAAACGTTAGCCATCCTGATGCCTTTTCAGAATATGTTCGGCAAGCGTGAGCCTACGCATCTTGCACTCGTTAATATATTAACATACGCATTTAACGAAAAATTGCTGAAAATACGTCATAGATATGATTTGTAAAATGATCTTGACGCGCATGCTTTTAGTATCTAAGATGATTGTATTTGTGATTGACGTGAATACCAAAAATTTGAGAAGCGAATCATGCAAATAAGTTATTGAATTATGAATGTCATCTTTCTAACGAAATTTTGTTTAATAGCTTCTTTATTTCCTGCGTTCACAAAATTTTTTGTAAATTAGTAATAAGTGTTAACTTTAGTTATTCTACTATAAAAGAAAACAGGTTGAGAATAATTATAATTATCATAAAAATGTTTTGTTTTCGTAATTGATCACTGATTTAAATGCGATTTGTTAATAGAAAACACAGTTGAATTCGTAAATACACAGCTTCTAAGTGCAGACTGCGTACAATTCTAAAGTTAAAAATAAATTCTGAATTCTATAGTTTAGAATAGCTTAAATTTAATAAGTATTGGAATGTTTCGCAAAAAAAGACGACAGATATGTAAGTGCAGTGAATTAGGGGAATCAATAAAAAAAACTCATTTTTTTGCCGCATAATGCGAGTTTATTTATGCCCCTTTAATTATTTTTGTATAAACAGCACGCACAAGCACTTACGAGAATTTTCATTTCCGATTTTCATAACAAGCACTGGTCGCAGGTAATTGAAAAATCTTAGTTTGACAGGAGACATTACGTTTTAAGATGGAAATGTCTTTTCTAAAAATTTTAAATGTAGTGTTGGAAGATACAAAGAAATATATATATTTCCCCTATAAATTTGACAATGAATTAACATACTAATTTATAGAATCGACGAGAATTTTAGCACCCTATGCGCCTCCACGAGTTCTTTGCTGCCAACGTCGAATAGTGTCAACATTAAATTGGGTTATGTAAAGTATATCTAAACAATAACTTGTTGCGCGCTCGGTCTTTCTAACCTCCACTAAAATCGCCGGCTTAAATCATTATTTACTCAAAATCAGTACATTTTCGGGTCTTGGGCCTATTGGGACTTTTGTACAGGAGATAATAAGCTACAATTTGAATATACTTTCAGGCCATTTCACCGGGATCCAATCTCCCATTTGATTCGTCCGGGGTCCTTTAGGATTAAATTTGAATCATGATTATTTTATTTTTATAAATTTTTAGTTACTACTTTCAAATATTTACATATATATTCACGTACGTTTACACAATCAAGAATAATGTTGGTAATATTAATGATGTGTATACGAAACCATATTAAATATTAGCAGCAATTTACAGTCTCCTACCATCGTCAATCGTAATGTCTATAAAGAAAAATGATGATTTCCAAGATTAAGCAGGTTTGCTTTAACAGCAGCATAATTATCTGCCAGTAATATTACAAATGTTTCATCATTTATCACATTTATAAAAATTAAGAAACACGTGCATAATTAAGTGAATAAATAAGATAAAAATGAGTAATGATTTATTTATAGAGAATGTCAGACATATTGCGAAGTTAATGTCACAAAAGAAAGAAAATTTACAGCTAAAGCTATTTTGTGTGTAAATCATTATTTGTTCAAAATTTTAGTTGAAATTTTACGGGGAAGTAAATCATAAAATAGAGGACGGAATTTCCTGTTTCCTATATTGAACTATTCCATACGTTAACATTTAACAGCATAATTGAATTCCCACAACTAATTTTAACGATTATATAATTAATTTTCTAGCAATTTCCGACTTCCAGCGAACCATGTTTTCCACTGAGCGAGAGACAAATTATAGAAATGCCGTTTCTTTTCTCTGAAACTTTCAACATTTCCAATTGTCGTGCTATCGAGAATCTGTCGTGGAGATGCTAAGCCACTTGCGGGCAATTGCACGGCTTTAACAGTATTACATTGACACGAAAAAGAAAATAGATTAACGGAGGGGAAAAAACAACGATCCGCATTGAGCGTCAATAACTGCACGAATCGCTCCACTTGAGGCTGGCGCAAAAATCGCGAAATAAAATCGATTCTATTGGCACGAGACAGGCGAAGGGACGGTAATGTCTGGAGCAAACCGATATCTCGGGCCACGTAACTGGTAACATCGGGAAAATCACCGTTTATTACTGCTGATCGAGCAATATTGGCGCTCGATTTACCATTAAAAATTCGCGCGCTAATTCGGCCCGCCATTTTCTCGAGATCTGCATCTACGTCATATATTTTATACCTACTCGGTTGGTTTGGCGAGGGGGGAAGAACGCGACGTCGGCTGACGAAAGTGCGGCAAGCACGAGCCGAAATCGCAATCGCGACGAGCATTGTTAAATACAGACATGGTAAACAAACGTGTGTTTTCTGTGCGATTGACTGGGGGTTGAGCAAAGATGAGGAGAGATGAAGAGAAGAGCCGTGACGGTAGACGAGGAAAAACATGACTTCTGTTTTCAGATAAGATTGTAGATGAAATGGTAAAAAATAAAATTGAAAAAAAGTGTATAATCTTAGTTAAACTTCGCGTATTGTTTTGAAATCTCTTTGTACCCAAGTTGCTTCATTAATTATTACGATAAAAAGTTGTTGTAACAGTCATTTTTCTAAGAGGCCTGGGCAAAGTAAATTCACATTAATTTTTTAAGGTAAAGATTAAAAAAAAAAGTTTTCAAGTTTTTTATTGATGCTCTACAACTGTCACAATCTAAGAAGATTCAGGTAGTGCGATCTGTTAATAATAAAGAATTTTTTTTAATTCTGCAAAAAATTTATCGCGATGAAATTCTAGAAATCAGTCAAAAATACAATTTTTACTTTTAAAATAATGTTTCGATATTCCGACTTTTTTCGGTTAGAAATAAATTGTAAACATTTTTCGAGGCTCTGTTTAGTGTTTCATAAAATATAATACCTAAAAATCGATGAAAAATCGCGTGGGGTGTTGCGAAAAAGTACTTAAAAACTTAAATTAAAATTCTCAAACCTCTGAAGCTTTTTGAATTTCGCACCAAAACAATTTATTTTGGACCCATTAAATGCACATTAAAAAAATCTTTCGATAAAAAAAAATAATCCCGATCGGTTGAAATTTCGCGAGGATATAGCTAAAAGTTTGAAAATCGCAAAATATGATTTTCAGGCTTTTTTTTTGAGATTAGGGGGCTCACCGTTTTAGGGATTTCATATATTTCTCAACTCTTTAAGATAGTCCAGCTTCTGAAGAAATTCGTGATAGGACCATTTTGATCTGCTTATAGTCTTTGGTAATATAGTGTATTAAATTTTCTTTAAAATAATGAGAAACGTTTCTAAAATGGTAATACATTCATGCAACTAAACCAAAAGATTAATCGAATCAACTACGCACGCAATCAATTTCTCATAAGACTAGGTTACACGTTACTATTACAGCATTCGTTAAGAAAAAGCAAAGTGTCATAACGTTATCGCGTGTCTGTGGACAAAGATAACATTTGACTTTATACTGCAAATACTTAATACAGCGCTAATTCAACTATTACAATTGCCGCTAAAAGCGTGCACGTACGCACGCGCCGGCCTGATAACCACGTGCGCCTCTGTCTATAGTTTGTGATGGCAGCCTGTCACACGACGGGAAAGAAAGGGGGAGAGGGAGAGGGAGAGGGAGAGAGAGAGAGGGAGAGAGAGAGAGAGAGAGAGAGAGAGAGAGAGAGAGAGAGAGAAGCGTATACACACGCGCGGTATCGATGATTGATTTCATGCGATGAAGATATTTAGTCTAGTTGACTTGTAGATTGAACGACTTTATAATTTTTAGCTCTTATTTGACTTTTAATGGATGTTACGGACGCTCCTTAGAAATTTTGAAATGGCTTTTTATTGTTGGTACAATTATTGGTGCAAAATCTTTACTTAAAAATAAAAGAAAAACGTCAAAAATTCTAAGTTTTTTCTATTTATTAATTTTTGAAGCTTATCAAAACTATTTTTCCGAACTAACAACTTTTAAATTTAAACTAGTTATTTAAAATCATAAATATAGTACATTACGCAACTAGTGCGCAAAATAGGTCTCGCTGTGCTCGGGCGACAAACTCGACTCGTGTGGGTGATGATCTATTGCGCACGTGTTATGTATACTATTTATCCTAACGAGTTGCGCAGAGTTTAATTTTGTGAAACGGAATGAGTGCGAAAAATAGAGCACATTCCCGCACTAGTGCGAGAATGTGCTATTTTGCATACTCATTTGGGTTGGTAAAATCGAATTTTGCACACTCCGTTAGGAAAAATAAATTATTGATACTTAAAGATATTCATCTTTTATCGAGTTATTTCAAACTAAAAAATATTCAAAACTTTTCCAGCAGCGGAATTTTCAAAATTCTTGTGGGAGTGTCTAAGCTCCTTCTACACTGGTAAGTATAAATCGTAATCAAACCCTTTATGATGCCTGTTTTTGCAACTCACAAGGAGAGTGTACAACCTGCGGGAGACCGATTTTAGCGGGCATTTGAGAACCGATTTCTAGTACCTAAAAATGAAGCTCCATGCTCACAATTTTGTCCAATGGAAAATAAAGTTCTGGACATTTTTAGCTTTATTTAAAAAAAAAACCTTTAAAATCGCCTCTTTAAAAACAGTAACCATTTAATTATGAAAAGTCTCAATGTTACCTATTTCAAAAAGAGAAAATAAAATTAGGAAATATGAGCTTTTATTTGCTTTTTAGAATTAATAGTACATTTCGACACGGGTGCGGAAGGTGATTAATTGTCTCATGTGATTAATTACTCGCTTCGCTAGTGCGAAAAACATCGCATGAGGTAAAAATCTTCTTACGCACCAGTTTCGAAGCATATTTTATTCCACGAAAGCCGAATAATCACATTAAAGTTGGGATTTTAAAGTTAGAGTGGTATAAAAATATTGATTCCTTACAAACTTATGAAAGTTTGAAGTTGAGCAACAAAAATTAACGGTTACATGTACCTCAACGCGCCGATAAAAAAGGCGCATCTCACCGCGTGGATGAAGAAGGGCGCATCTCACCGCGCCGACGAAGAAGGAAGCATCTCACCGCGTGGATGAAGAAGGGCGGATCTCACCGCGCCGATGAAGAAGGACGCATCTCACCGCGTGGATGAAGAAGGGCGCATCGCACCGCGCCGACGAAGAAGGACGCATCTCACCGCGTGGATGAAGAAGGGCGTATCTCACCGCGCCGACGAAGAAGGGCACATCTCGGTGCATATTTTTTTTCTCGAAATTTTGTAGCGGCAGCCCTGCGCGCTCGAAAATTATTAGATAGTTTCTACGCGAATGATACACACACACACACACACACGCACACACACCCACACACACCCACACACACACCCACACACACACACATACACACACACACACACACGCGCGCGCGCGCATCCATAGAGACATTTTTCTAAAACCATGTATTTTGATTCCTAACACCTCGGAATACAATTATAACATGGTTTTACAATAACTCAAAAAATTACTATCACAAAGCTTGCTCTAGGAGGAAGCAACATGGTTACTATTTCAAGAAAAAGCCTTTGTCAAGGTTTTTTTTTCAAAATAACGCTAAAAATATCGAATACTTAAGTTTCTTTTTTAGCGTTAATGTCTAATGTTGTAGCTTTCTTCATATTTCTACATCCAAAAACATAGTCCTGTCCATCTTCCAGTAAGTTATGCTAATTTCATCTTTCTTAAACAATACTTATCAATTCTTTACTGCAAATCATTTTGAAATGTAATTCTAATATTTGAGCATTCTCTTCGTCTTGTATATCAACTTGAAGTGGCTCTTGGTGGTTTGGTACTATATTTTCTTCAGTAGTAGTTGGTTTATTTAATTCCACTTCTAGACTAACCTTGAATATTTCTTGGTTCTCTGCTAAGTCCTCTATATCATGATCTTAAGGCTGAATACTGCCATTATTCGGTAAGTTTTTATAAAAATCTCTTATCTCTGGGCGCAAAAGACGAAGAATATCTAGCAAATTTTTATATTTTTCCTTATTTAATGGAAGGGGATGATCATAACTAAGTTTTTTTCTTAAGAACAAAAAGAAGATTTTCCTATTTTCTTCATGTAGCGTATCTTAGGAATGGGAAGTAAGACTGGGTTAGGGTAATGAGTACTGCTCTCATGTGCGGCACAGGGACATCTGTCTTAATTTTAAAATCCTTTAGAGAGAGGAGCCCTGAGGGCGCTAGTTACACTTACATGTACTATACTTATTATACATAAGGTTACATACATTACATCCTTCCGCCTTTTATATTTTTATATTTAATGTAATGAAGTAACAATACTCTGGTAAACTATTTACAAGGTTTAGCATTAAAACGTTGAATCCGTTTTCTTATTCTCGTTGAGTTTCTAAGAATAGCAGATGTGTCTTTGCTCTTACGAGCTTCTGCAACCGACATTACATTGTTACTTACATCTTGGTTATCGTCTTTCCAATGTTGTAATTGATTGTAAGGTCTTTTATGCGTGCCACCATCCTCAAATATAATTTCGCAACTACGCGGTGGTCGGCAACATTGATTGTCTCTGGGTGGTTAGGTGGAGTATGTATACGTGTATTTTATTCCTAGACTTCTAAAATACGCTTGACATTCTGCTTGCTCATAAATTGTCAGCTAGAGTCTCTTACAATGTGATAAGATAAACCATGAGTTAGAAAAAGATTTTTGAAAATATCAATTGTCGCTTCTGTGGACGTATTTTTAACAATATAAATTTCGGGCCACTTGGAGTAAGCGTCAAGAAGCAATAAATAAATATGCCCCAAATTCGGTCCTGCGAATTAGTCTATACGTTTAATCGCTGCCAAGTATGATCGGGCCATGACCACCGCGCAAGATTCATTTTTCTTGGATTATCTTTAGCTTCAATACAATATTTACAATATTTTGCTTTTTCCTCCAATTGTTTATCAATTCTGGACCACCAAACCACTGATCTCGCCAAACTTTTCATGCAAACGATATCAAAATGGCTTTCTTGAAATTTTTTGAAAACGTAAGGTTGTAACTTTAATTGATTGGTGATTATACGTTGACCCCACATTATATACATTCTTTTACGATTATTATTTCATCTTTTCTTAATACATACGCTTTCAATTCATTAGGCCAATGTTTCAGCTTACTCTCCGAACAACTGTTTTCTACAATTCTTTTAACAACTGATAAAACTTTATCTTTTGCGGTTTCGCGTGCGATGGCTTTATAATCTAAGCAAACTATTTTGCTATGTGCCACATAGTGTAAATATGTATAGTGTCCTATATCATTTAACATCTCGTTATTATTTTCCTCGTTTTCACACTGTAATCTAAATAAAGTCTGCTTGCTCCCATTCCCGGAATTTCTTTTTCCGGAGAAAAATTCTAGATAAGGGTTTGTTATAAATTTTCTGGCAAATTTATAATCGTAAAATTTGGTTATGCCAAATATTATCACTGAGATTCTAAGCCTTTATATGTGCCGGTGACGACTACCTGTATTACAGTGGAACTTCGGTATCGAGAATCGCGCGCGTAAATAATGGTTGGGCTTACCGCAACGAAACATTCGAAGCTCGCTGTAATCGAAGGTCTCGCTCTGCTCTGTGGCGTCTGAGCGTCTCTCTACTTATCTCCTTGGTGTGTTCGTTACGATGATGCCTTGGTTCTGCTATTTTGCGCTTGTCATCTTCGTCGATTTTGCGACCCGCCTCCTCTGTTTACAAAATGACGTTTGGCCCCTTGATTTATTTTATGTACTTCTCCCGAATGGTATTAGTCTTCTGTAAATTTCAACTCCACTGTCTCCTGCTTCAGATTCTAGTGCCCTTCTGAGTCCACCACTAGCAAGCGTTGGATTTTCCATTTTTAATAATTCGGCTTTAATCGACTTAGTTTTTAAGCCGAAATTTAACTGATCTAGTATTTACTCGTCGATATTTGTGAATTTGCAATCATTAATTAAAGTTTGCAATAAAACGATTCACCATTTTCTTGCATTCTCTGCCGGAATGTTTTTTTTTCTTTTTTTTTTGCTTACAAACTTTGTCTACAATATCATATGAGTCCGCATTTACTTTACATAACAAGATTTGCGGAAAATTCCATTGTTATAACACTTTTTATCTTCTCTATAAGCAGTTTTCTTAATTTCTATAGGTTCAGTTTCCACTTTCTCATTTTTAGTTTGGCTTTTTTTTTACAATATCTAACCACATTTTCACACTTTCTGTATCTCCTTTTACGTAATCGCGTAATTTTCTTCACAACTCTTAACGGTATTTCGTTCGTGGTCAACTTCTACATTATTGTGCTTGCACACGGCAATAAGATGATCTTTCTTTAAATTTTGGATCCATGAAGTTCCAGGAGATTTCGTCATTAGTTACCTTTCTTCTTTGTATATAGTTTACACTTTATTAAATCTTAATAAATAAATTAAATCTTTTAACATACTTCTCATTTCCACGTTATTACCGAAGTGAACTTCTTTTATTTTTCAATCCTAAATTCTTTTTGCTAACTTTTGTCACGCGAACACCAAACAAATTTTTGCCTTCTTAACATCACGTAAGATTAAATATCACGCAACCCAAAAGCGGTCCAAGTATTCGAGCGAAATTTTAGGACATTGGGATCAGTTTTTTCTTTTATAGTGGCCAATTACTAGAGCATTGTTACTCGACGTTATTTATTTAATTTATGCTGATGAAACTACAAAATATGCTTTTTTAAGGTTTTCTGATAATTTGAAGAACGATTTTACAATGTCATAGTCGTTATTTAAGATTTAATAGTGCTTTTGTATGTGTAACTCTCATAATATCTAACTCTAAGCTCGTATGAGGTGCAATTATTGGTACTTCTACCTTAGAGAAGCTCGCAATTTTCCACCAAAACACTCACCCAAAATCAAGTTTAATTTTGAGATTGAATCCATACTAAATTTCCATTTCTAAGGTCTGATAAAGCCATTAAAAAAAGGTACAATCGCTACTTACATATATAAGGTTATTTTGTCCTTTTGATGACTATGTGACGTGATTAATTGAGAACGATTAAACGAGAGGCCCGAACCTATTAAGAAGCTGAAAGATCAGCGAAGTAATTATGGACTGCGAAGTACAGGCAGATGGTCTTTGATTAAACATAATTTCCCGCAATTTGTTTGACTCTTTGCTTCGCGAAAGTTTAAAATGGAAAATAAATAGTGTGAGTAATGCAAATAATCGTTTGAGAGCTTTGTTTTCGAAACAAAAGTTCGTTTTATATAATTGTTAGTTTATGAGGATAATGATGCGTGAATTATGTGAAATCACACGCACACTTATATAATTTTTCTGGCAACAACAATACTTGCACTAAAACGCTAAATTTTGGACGGCAAGTCAAAATATTTGTAAGTTTATATCAACAATAAAAAGACAGACCGTATGTTATTTATAAAATTCTCTTTCGGAGGTTTTAAAAATAAAATATCACTCTTGATTTGTATTTCCGAATCAAGGATTGAATCAACGTACGGTTACACAATAACTCAATATAAAACGAACTTTTTTATATTTTTAAATACAACTTTGATTATTACATCAACAACACCTACAGATGTTGCAGTACTTACAACCTCATTCGTGATGGAGTTGATATATACTAATGACAGAACGCACCTCACTATAGGGAGCTACAGAACCTATACTCTAAATCAATTCAATTCGCCACCAATAATCCCCTATCAACTTCTTAAACATATCGCGATTATGAAAGATAAGACTAGACGGATTCTCAGAATTTCTACATGAATGAAAACCTGACTCAGCTAATATCGTGCCTAGCGGCACAAAACAAATGTCTTAATGTCAAACCGCACGCGCGTCGTCTAGCATTCCGCTCGAAGTGGCCGACGCTGGTGCCTGAAAAAGCTGAGTCAATCTCCCGTTCTATATTACGCGAAACTTCAGCATGAAAAACACAGAGAGAGAGAGAGAGGCACACGAAGTCAACGGGCTCTGATTAATCCGATCCTCGATGACATTCGCACAGCAGCGCACGCGTGTGCGCCGACGCTCAACCCCGATCCCGTTGTTAAAAATACCGAGTGTTTTGCGAGAGCGCGCAACCCTTGGCCGACGCGCGCGCGCGCCGTATCTCGCTATTTAACACTTTTAAATTGTATCCAATTTAGCAAGGTTAAGTCTTGCGTCACGTACATGCGCGCATTCGATACGTATAAGCAAGCGCGAGTATATATTTTTGCTGTCGCGAAGAAATTTCTCATCGATCGGCTTTTCCGCGAACGCCAATCGCCGTCGCAGACGTTGTGTCTCGCTCTCTAAGTTGCGCCGGTCCAATTCGTCCCGCATCTCAAACATGCAAATACGCGAGTATACAATAGATCGACGATGACGATGATGATGTCCGACGTATAAAGATCGTGTTTACACGCAGCTATGCTGAGGGAGAGGAGGAGGGTTCGAGCGATCGGTCACATGTGCACATGCGTATATAGGAGAGTTCGTAGAAAGTCGTAAATCATTTGGCTCGGACCTAATAACAATTTAATGGATTCCATTATATCATTCGATTATTACTCCCCTCCCGTCTCATTAATGGTGTTTTTGTTATGGCACCCGACTGCGCATGTAGAATTATAAAATCGGTATATTTTCGAATAACCCCGTCAAAGTCACATTGCGATTTTACAAGGCCCGACAAAAAAAAATACTTATCACGCCCGACAGTTTACACCAATAAATAATGAACAAACAAGTAGACACACGCACCCCGCTGTTTGAATATAATTACATCGTCAGGTGACGAAATTTTCTTCCACCCACCGATCACACCGATTGATCAAACACCTCTTCAAATCTAAGATCCCCCGCGCGCGCGCGCGCACATACATGAGATCGAGACACAGTTTTGCAATCGATCGTCTGCAGTCTTCTCAAACAAACGTTTTTCTCCCCCAAACAGCTTGAACAAACACGAGTGCCAAAAAAAACGTCAAATTCACTGAAATTTCTCAATCAACCTACTGAGGCGGGAAACGCGCTCTCTCCTCTCGCTCTCTCATTGGACTTTGAACTCCGCCTCCTCCTCCACCTCCCCTCAGCCTACACAAAAAATAATCGTTGCTGATTTTTTAGCGCGTACACGTACGTATAAAGTATGTACAGGCAGAGGCTGCGCGCGCACGCTGCCGGTGCGCATATATATAAGCGGCAAGCGCGCGACGGCGAAAATTCTCGCGGCGAGCGTGTCGAGAGGATCTCTTCTGTCTTTCTCTCTCTCTCTATCTCTCTCGAGTCTTTCCGTAGAGGAAGAAAATCCCGATCTCTCGCAGGTGGATTTATAGAGAAGGAAACAAGAAGGATAAACAAGAAGGTGACGCGCTGTCGTGCTAATTGCAGCGGGCAATTTACGGGACGTTTGACGCAGGATCGATCCTACGTCGTCTCTCATTTATCGGCATTCGCGGAAGAAAATCGCTTTGATTTGAGCGAATAGTTTTGCTCGATAATCATCGGCAAGGGCGATTATGAGCAATTTGAGGTTCGACGGCTCGAGGATTAGGCAGCAGCAGCGTCAGCAGCTGGGCGACTGTTTACAAGAGTCAGCGTGTCTTCGATGCTGAGAGTGAGAAGATACTTCGAAATCTAGAATTCGGCTGAACAATATACCTGAGGACATCAATAAAAAGAAGAGGAAAGAAAACTGCCGAACACATTGTCGTGAGGTACCTGTCCATGGGAAGTGAAGCCCGATAAGGAAGAAAAGACGATTCCGAGCGCACCTGAAATTCCGTAAGTATTATGCGCACGCACGTGCAATACACTTGTATATATATGTATATATGTACGCACATATCGCTACAATTGAGCGCGTCAATCAGCACGTACGTGACTTCATTTTCCACGATTGTTTTCCCGCGCGTCACGCACTGATTTCTTGTCATTTTCTTCCCGCTTACAGTTCCCGCTTTTTGATATCTCACGCATTATATTACTATTTGTAAACCCGTCGCACCTTCCTGATGATTTCGCGAGCCGCTCGAGCGGTCATTTCTGCGCGCGTGCGGTTCACCGATGTAATATGTACGTGCATCAGGAGTAATTGAGTCGCTGCGCGAGCGCAAAGACGTTCAATTGAGTTTGTTGGAGGGAATCAAGAATGGAAGATTGATGAGGAAAATTAAGACTAAGTGTGGGTTATTTTGAAAAAGTCATCATTAATCAGACGGACTAGTCTCTTTTTAATTAAGTGAAGTACGGAAATTTTCGAAACGTCATTTTTATAGTTTTTCTTTTGTTAGCGTTCCTCCTTGATATCGACTTGCATTGGCAATTTCAATCATTCGTAGTTATGATTTGATTTTTTGGTAAATTAGTGGTTATTTTAACTCTAAAAATTTTCAGTTTAATAAACACAATTCGAACAAATTTTATTTAAAGAAACAGTCATCGGTTAAGTTCATTCTGAATATTCTTGTTATTCTATGAAGCGACTAAGGTACGTGTAAAAATGCCTCAAAGCAGTACGTGGTACGTGGCCAGGACGAAGGGATCCGAGAATTAACAGAGGCATTATAAATGAGAAAGTAAGACTTAACGTAGAAAGCAGTAATAAAAATAACCTCTTGAGTTTTTTTTTAATAACCTACAAAAATAACATTTGTTATCAGACACTGACATAACCTCGCGTTTAATAAATCATGGTTAAGGGAGGTAGCAAGTTAGGGTTGTTATTCGAGGTGTTCATTGAGTTCATTATAAAGAAACATAGATCTTTACAGTGAGTGCAATCATAGCACATCGTTTGAACCTATAACAGTAAAAGCTTGTATCTTCACGTACATTAAAAAAAATCCGCACTCTCGTTATAGTATTACATGATTATTTTCAGAAACTTTTATTATATAAATTATAATAATGACTCGTATCTGTATTACGCTGTACAAAGAAGCTAAAGATATATGTAAGATTAGGACATAAATACGTTTGCATGTGAACCGAAACACTTTTGTTGCAATAATCAATTATTTTACGTAACGTATGACGACCAAAATTTCCACAAAAGTCGTCGTTAAATAAATTATTCTTATTACTTTTTTTTTATCTGGGATGTATTTAGTAGGACAAACAAAAATTTCTTTTTTTATATCTACAGAAATGCATAGCATTCGGTGCACGCAAGAAAACGCGGTCACTTGTGATTAAATTGACATTACGGAGATGTTCAACCTCAAACATTACAAACGCGGTCTAAATATCAAACATCGAGATATCAGATTTTCAACAAAGTATGCACATTTATACTTAATACTCTGAAAGAATTCGTAAAAGCTATCTTATGAATTTTCATTGTGAGAATATAGCTAAAACCATCGGAGACTATACGGTTCTATATAGACTCCGATGGTTTTAGTTACATTGTCGCAATGAAAATTCATAAGATAGCTTTTAGAAATTCTTTCAGAGTATTAAGTATATATGTGCATACTTAATTATAATTAATCCTCGCCACCTAATAAATCTGTTTATCCACTCTCGCGGTCTCTCCCATAAATCTCTATTGTTATACGAGCAATAAATTACCGGCAATCGAACGCCACAACACTTTCGTCTGTCGCTTAGAGAAGGCTGACGCAACTCTGTCAGAAAGAAAATCTTTCACGCGGAATACAAAAGATTCGTCGAACTGGCAACCGCACACGAAACCTCCTAACGCAAAAGACCCATTATAAGCCGGTATCATTATCGATATAAAACTACATCGGCGCCGGCGCTTACGTATCCACATGCAGACGCGCGCAAACGTCCAGTTCGTTATACGCGGCGCATCGTCTTCATTCATTTTCGCCGCGGCGGCGGGGGGAAAAGTGTGAGCAACAGGTTTCCCGCGCTCGCCGGCAATTACACAATTGCGCAATAATAATTTATAACGTTTGTTCCCCAGGAGGAGAAGGAGGAGAGGGCGAAATTAAGAGCCGCAGTAGTCACTGGCAGAGCTTTAGTACAGACCGAGACGAGCGACCGGAAGGGACGTGAACTGCGTGTCAGTGTGTGTACATATACCGTGTGACGATTTGATCAGGAGGTGATTAGAGGAGAAAAAAGTCTGAGAAGGAATAGAACAAGCAGGCAAGATGGTGCAAGTAGCAACGAAGACCTGGAACTTGCGGAAGTACTGCCCGCAGCTCGTTGCTGGATTTGGTGGTGAGTTTTACTTTGTGATTTTTTTCTTCTTTTTTCTTTTGTATTACTTATGTTTTCTTTTTACTTTTGGTTATTTATTTTCATAGAAAATTATAGGGATTGGACTGCGCATTTTACGTTTTTATGAACTTTGAGAAAAATCATTTTTTATAAGCCTAAAACATAATTTTAGTTTTTTTTTTAAATGAAAAATTTGTGACTCTCTGTTAACTCTAACAGCATTTTTAAAGTGTAAGTTATAAAACTACATATCAAACATTGCGTAATTGAGCAAATTTATAATTAATTGGATTAAAATTTTACTTTGAAAAAATTTATGAAAATAGTCATTCAGGGTAAATTTTCGTAAGATTTATAGTAGGACAATTTTTATCGGGTCTCCAAAAATAATATATTCATAATTTTAATTATGAATATTTGATCGGAGTGAAAATTTAATTGATATTCGGGAGTGATTTTTGATTGATGCCAATTTCCTGATTATAATCCGATCAATTAAGTTTTGATTTACTTCTGTCGATTTATTGATCTATCATTGCAACAAAAGCTGGTCCTTCTGGAGATGCTGAAAATTTCAAAGTCAAATCCTGTTACCAGAATTTTAATCTCCGTAAGACATATTAGTAATAAAATTTTGCGAAGGTTGTCTATTTTTATGCTAAAATGCGTTTTAAAGATATAAAATTTCTTTGCTTTTGCTGACTAAAACTATTTGTCTTTTGTCCAAACGTCGAATAGTTGTAAACATTTGTAGGCACTATTTCATAGTCTTGATGTTTTGTTTTTATAAGTTTTGCAGTTTATTTATAAAATACGGAACTCTTTTCGCTTATGTGTCTAAATTTGTCCACTTGTAAATTACATCTATGTACAATACCGGTAGAATTTTAAACAAATGACTGCACTTATCAGATCCATAAACATTATTTTCGTATCATACTGACAGTGATTTTTTATGTTTCACCTTTTCTATCTAATATTTTTCAGCAAATAAAAATTTAATTTGATTTCATTCATATGTAAATACTATTTATTATCACACTCAGCCTTTTTGTGCTATACAATGAAATGCACGCAAAATTAACTAGTTTTAGTGAAAACAAGTTTATGGCCACATTGATATGAAAGTAACGTTATTTAAAATTGGTCCTTTATCATTTCAATGTCATAACTATTATAAGAATTAGATAAGAAATATATAATGACAATATATCTTTATGGGAAAAATATTTGAATTATTATACTGGCATACCTAAGAAAACATATACACATTTATGGTACATTTGTTTATTAGAAATTATTGGGAGTCTTTTTGTTATATATCGATCAAATTCAACCTAAAGTATTTTATGTACTGTCTTACCGATAGAGCGGGATAATTTATAAAAAAATATTCCTTCACTAAAATAATTTAACAATTATATAATATGAAGAACATAATTGTAAATGTTATATACTCCGACATTATTTAAAAGTATCTCACGAAGAATTTAATTGAACAAACAGTTTAGATGAAAAAATGTTTCTAATTGAACAGTATATCTAGAGGATCATTGGAAGATTACATCTGAAATTTACAATTCAATCAACAATGTTTAAACACTTATGTAGCTAAATCAATAACAACAGCAAAGTAGTCTTAAGAATGTTTATTCTGAAACTTAAATACTAGATAAAACTATGTAATGTAAAAATATTTTGTAATCGAGTATATTTTTATTATTTAAAACATTACGCATAATTAATATATTATAAAATATTCACGTATTATAATTATTCACTTTAAAAACTATCATTAGCTAACCTATCATCATGTATTTTATAATTTATTTATTTTATACATTGAAAACCAGCTAGACAGTGAACTTATCATTAAATATCTTATTCGAAAAATTTTACTTGAAATTGCAGAAGCAAGACTATTAATGAAAAACGCTTCATGATAACGACGCACATCATTAGACGTGAATTTCGTCAGCTTGAAACTCCAACGAGATTTTCAAATTCGTCGAATATGTACACTTCGTTTCGTGCGCATTTACACTCGAACTAGATTATCCGAAAATTTGATGACGATATTTCATTTATTAATGTCTTTCAGTACGTCACGACATACATTGACACATCACGAGGACGTTTACTTATACATTAAAATGGGATCAATTATCTCTTACTAAATATTTCAAATCGCGGCTATAGAATTTCAATCGCGCCAAATATGTCATACACGTATGTGTCCTAAATTCAAAGAGAAAAGATAAAGCGTGTGCGGCGACGCTCGTTTGAAATAAATTGGAAATTTGGATGTCATAATTTAAAAACTGTCTCGTCAGTCTGGCTAAGAATATACGCGTCGTCAATGTAGTGGCGTATACTGATTTCGATGTTAATCGTTCAATTCAAACATAAATGAAAGGCCGATTGTTTATCTTCGCGAAATCACTCGTGCGCGAGAATATCGAGACGTCTGGAAGTGCTTCTGCATACACGCTCTTATCAGCTATATTTGATCTACTATTAATAATTAAAGTCAACTTTTGCCTTTACACCTTTTGACTGTATAAAAGATACTTTGGACCATTAACTTTGTATCGTTTGCTAAATTATGTTCACGCAATTTAGTATCGTATACGTACGTATATGTTCTGATACTAACTATTTAATATGACATATATTATTTTATCATACCATCATATCAACTCAATAAACATTTTTTTAATTGATCCTTGCAACGAAAGATTATTGTGAAATGATAGCTTTATGTCCTATTATAGAACCACATTGGTTGTTGGTACCTTTGAATATCATGAGTCAGCGTTACGTGTCTCAAATTATCATTTACATTGTTATCTTTACTTAACCGTTTTTTTTTTTGTTTTTTTTTTTTTTTTTTTTTTTTTTTTTTTTTTTTTTTTTGTTTTTTTTTTATTTTATTTTTTTGTAAAACGGATATTTTTTCATTTCAGCAATTTTCCCATTTGAAATTATCATCATTTAATGAAACACATACGTTACGTTAGTACAGGGGAAGAGAATCACAAGTAACGAATGCAATATTTTAATTGTTTTATTGCCTCGAGTGGTTGTTGTAGTTTAACCAGTTACAGATTTGTAACCATTTTAGCATAATCAGCCGAAAAATCCACTGAAAACTTGATATAATGGTTGATTGAATATTCAAGTATTGAAATTAAAAAAAACCCACTCTCTAATTACAATCAGCTAATAAGTTGATCTATCAGCCGGCGTCATGACCGGATGGTTTCGAACGATTACTGCTCTTTTATTACGGAAGTTCTGAGAAATCTTGTAGCTTCTCGTAGAATTTGTCGATTAAAATCCGATATGTGCGTTTCAATTTTAAAATACAATCGTGGTGAAAAAATGAAGATGGATTTCACACACCTGTTCTGTCTTTATATTAATTCATGATTATGTCATTTGTTTATCTTCTCTATGGGGTATTAACATAAAAACTTGGTATTGTCACTGTCTCAGCTTCGAGAATCTTGATTAAACGAAATAGATCACGAGAATGTCAATCAAAAACTAAATATTGTTCTACTAAAAACATCGGTACGCATTTATTATTAGTTCATTCAACGAAAGGAATAAATACATTTATGAAATATTTGCTACATGTACTAATGAGTAAGCATTCCTCAGATCAAGTAAAATGCAACTATTCAACTTTCAACAATCCAGATCAATTACATAAATATGCATCCTTGTATTGCACATAACTAGAGCAAAAAAAAAATTATTACTCATTGTTGGGCTATACATTAAACCCCTCCTCTTTCTCATTTCAGTAACGATGATCCTGGTCCAGCTGGGCATCTCGAGCGGTTGGTCCTCGCCCTACCTGGCAAAGCTCACCGGGGCCAACTCGCCCCTGCCCCTCACCCTCGAGGAAGCCTCCTGGGTCGCATCCCTACTGAACCTCGGTCGTTTCGCGGGCGCCTTCCTGGGCGCTGTCTCGGTCAACTACCTGGGCAGCAAGCGGACGATGCTGCTGACCCTCTTCCCGATCGCCTCCTGCTGGATCTTCATAATGCTGGCGCGCAGCGCGGCTTGGCTGTACGTGGCCCGGTTCTGCGGAGGCTTCGGCCTCGGCATGACCTACAGCTCCTTCCCGCTGTACATCGGGGAGGTCGCGTTGCCCGAGATCAGGGGCGCCCTCGTGTCGCTGGTCGCCTGCGGTGGCACGTTCGGGATCATGATTGGGAATATCGCTGGGAGTTATCTGGACATGGAGGTGTCGGCGGGGATCTATCTGGTGCCCTGTCTCGCGCTCATTGTGCTGTTCTTCTGGTTGCCCGAGTCGCCGCATCATCTCGTTAAAGGTAAATAGTTACGGCTCAATCAATTGATTGTTTGAGAATCGATTACATTAACGCGTAGAAACGGTTGATGTTCATTTTTTAATTATTAAATAGGCATTTATTATTGTATTACTGATAAATTGCAGATTAGGATTTGCATGATTAAGAAGCGCGTCATAGTCACGAACTGGATCCTTGATACACGTTTAATTTGAATAATGATAGTTGCTATACAAAGTGATGTGATGAATGAGTAGTTTAAAAATAGATGACTTCGGTTCGTCCCAATCGCAAAGAAAAAATTTAAATAATTCTGCGAAATGACGGAAAGAGATAAGATTAGTACAAAAGTACAGACATAATTAGAATATTCAATCAAGTTTGATATACGCGGCGCGGGAAAGCGTTTCCTTATATATTATAAAAATCTAAGAAAAAAATCAACCGCTCATACTGACAATTCCTTCTTTTTTCCTATAGTTTATATAAGTTTTTCCTCGCAGACGTAACTGATTGGCAATTAACAATTCATTAATTTTTTTCCGATATTATCTGCACGCAATATTAAATATGTCTTTTTTTTTGTTTAGCTCTCGCTTTCTTACATTGTTAATAGATAGGAAATACATTGCGAAAGAATAACATAAATATTTATCAAAATTCTTGAGATACAAATCGATTTATTGTAATCCTCAGTTCTATCCCATCTTACCTTTCGTGACTAACGCAACATTTTAAACAAACAATCATCCGCTGCCCACAGTGAACAAATTCGAGGAGGCCCAGAAATCCGTAGAGTTCTACCGAGCGGGGTATCAGGTCGAGGAGGAGCTCGACGCCGTGAAGAAGTTCGTGTTGGCCGACAATACGCAGACGTTCGTGGAGAAGCTGAGGGAGTTCAAAAAACCGGCGATCATGCGCGCCACGGTTCTAGTCATCGTCCTCTGGACGTTCATGCAGATCTGCGGTTTCAACAGCGTTTTGTTCTACATGGAAATTATCCTCATTCAGGGCAAGTCGAATCTCATCGAACCCAAAGTCGTCGTCATGTACGTGAGCGCGTCCGCAGTTGTGGCTTCAGTGTTCTCGATCATTATGATCGACAGATGTGGCAGGTAAATATTGTTTATTGTAATTATTTCTTTATTCTTGTAGGGAAAATATTTAACTATTTACATAAATAACATTTCAAACCAAATAAAATCTTCGAATATTTTATCATCGAATGAAAAACTTAAGATCTGAAACTAAAGAAAGAGTGAGAGTTACTATATAGAAAAGTTAGACAATCTTAAAGTTCCATTGAAATTGGTCGCAATAATCAAGACAAATGTAACCAAAAAACATTGAAATAAAAAATCCCTATTCCTTTTGTTATAGGCGACTGCTGCTCATCGCCTCGAGTATGGGTGTCGCCGTATCGCTGGCAGGTCTGGGCTCGCACTTCCTGCTCATCGACCTGGGCATCGACGTCGTCAGCGACTTCCAATGGCTGCCGGTGGTCTCTGTCTTCCTCTTCGAAATTGCCTTCTTCGCCGGCCTCATGTGCGTGCCTAGTGCCGTCCTCAGCGAGCTCTTCCCCATGAACGTAAAGTGCATCGCCGCCTGCTTCGCCAGCCTCGCCGGCGCCATCTTCGCCTTCCTCTCGACCAAATCCTACCAGCCGCTGGTTGGCTTGATAGGCGAGAGCAACGTCTTCTTCGCGTATGCGTTTATCACGGTGCTGATCATTCCTTACGCGCTGGTCTGCATGCCCGAGACCAAGGGCAAGTCGTTGCAGCAGATCCAGGACGATCTCATGAAGCGCGCGGGTTGAGATGACGGATGGTAGGTGAAGATGCTAGGAACAAATGAGAAGCTGGTCGGTCGAGATCTGCTGGAGAGACCGACCGGTTTTACTATAATACTCTTTGAATCGTCGTGTTGGATGGATCGGGCTTCTTCGATGCAGAAGCTGGTTTATCCGTGGTTTATGAATGGTCTAGTGATTAGATTTAATAAGATTGTTCGTTTTTGTTACTCTAGTTGATTCGAAGATCGATCGACACCTTTGTATCAGTGCCATTTTCAGCATTATTTTATTGAACAGTAAAACCTGTTTGAGAATGCATACCGATAGTTGTAACGTATTACTTTCTTATTGTGTGGCAATCATTCTTGTGTTTCCTGCTGTATTCGAGGTGATGCTTTGAAATTGAGAACCTCCTCTTTATTCTTAGTCGGTTAAAAAGGAGAAGAGATGGGATTGCATGCAAGTAACCAGTGCAAAATAATATATTAGATAGTACAAAAATTGGATAATAGTTGACGAAATTTGAAACTTTTATAAAATTATGAGGGTACAGTTTTAATAAAATTTTATTATGTCTTAGTATTTCTAAAAAACTTTTTGAGAAGTAATATATTACATTTGTTTAAATATATAATATATTACTTTGTATTGAATTAGATAAAACTTATATCATACAGAAGGAGAAGTATAAGAGACTCAGCCTAGTAAATTAGAGTAATAACTTGAATATTTTTCTACAAGTT
This sequence comes from Torymus sinensis, assembly GCA_030522985.1. Classification (NCBI taxonomy): domain Eukaryota; kingdom Metazoa; phylum Arthropoda; class Insecta; order Hymenoptera; family Torymidae; genus Torymus; species Torymus sinensis. Next base: position 29,639 of record JAPYZP010000148.1, on the reverse strand, counting down.
TTTTTTATTAAAGTTGAATACGAAATCACTTTGAACATATAACTATCTTTTATCAACACTTATATCAACAAATACTTACAAATACTTTTGATTTTGTTTAAAATCGAAATAAAGTTTTTTACTTAGTTATAAGTTTTTTCACATTATAGAAACTCAATGACTTTTTAAACTAAATATGGAACATGCATTATTCAGCTTTTAGTACTTTAGGATTCTTTTGTATCTCATTGCATTAAAGCTGATAATAGTAAAAACTTTTTACTTTAATATAAATTAATACTTGCTATGAAGGAGAGGAACACAATATAATTGTCTGCATCATGTGTAATGCATTTTAATAAGATCACAGATGTGACTTTTGAGCTCTTTGAAGCGATAATATTGTATTTAAGCTTCTCGTAAATCACAAAATACTTAAATACTTTAAAGCATTTTGGCTGAAGTTTATGTGTATGACTGTTCGTTGATGTGAGAGTTTCGTTTGTAATTTATTTTTTTTTATTTATGCGATGTGAAATGTATAATTTTAAGTTGTACAGCAATAAAGCTAAGGATGTAAAATCATGAACTAAATTTTCATTTTTATTAACCTTATTTTATGAACCTTATTTGTTTTATATACAACTTTTATTATTCATTTGTAATGGTAGATTTGCAAATAATTTATCAGTTATACTTGCTCACGTAGACCAAAGCATAAAACTTTTAATACGCCATAAATTCCTCACCTAATCCAATCTAAAAATTTTCGATAATTTTGCTCCTTTATTTTTTACTAACGTAACATCTAGACTATTTACTATTGACTGTTTACACAGAGATTAAGATCATATAGCTGGGCCAATTTATTACACAACATATCACTGTGTATTTATGCTATTTGATTTAGAAATACAACGACTTTATCAAAATCTCATCTGATAAAAAAATTGTTGTTGAAGTTAAAAATGCTTTTTTATTTACGAAATATTTTGTCACGAGCCATCTCTATAAAAAATTATCCCTCAATGAATTTGAAGAAAGAGATTCAACTAAACAAATGTTATACTAAAAAATGAAAAACAGTTCACTTTCATATTAAATTTAAGGACATTAGTACCGACATCGAGCGCGAGCTGAGACAGGCCTTCTTTGAGCGCCCGCCGAGATAGGACCTTCTTCGAGCGCTTGACGAGTTAAGATCTTATTTCGTTCAGCCATCGATGTTTTATTTTTACTACTTCTAAATCACATGATATCGCGTCTAGGGACTTAGTTTCCTATATGCTTCTATAGACTAAAACTTCTCGAAGGTAGTTATATCCCAAGACACAGACCTTGTATAAAAAAAACATTGTTATATTATAAAAGAAAATGTTCTGGAACCTATAAACAATTAGATTTTACTCGCTGTTTATTATTTCGAAATTTGTTAACGGTTGGTATCTAGAAAATTATTCAAAAAATAAAATATAAGCTTTTGTACATTACATACAAGAAGTCATTAACAAATAAGAAATGGATAGTAGAAAACAGTGTACACATTTTGACTAGTGCAGTATCGTAAGTACTACCGTAAATGTTTAGATATCTGCTAATGAATATTCGTTGGTAGCTAAGGTTCGGTTACTAACCATTCATAGATCAGCAAGTGTGCACGGTGGCGTTCGTTCGTCAGTCATTCAGACTCATATTTTCGTACTGTTTCATCATATATTTTTCAAGTTGTTACTTTATAATAGTCTAATACGCGTTTTTTTTCTTCTTCTACACGCACACACACACACACACACACACACATACACACATACATACACACACACACATACACACAACACTTTTTGTAAATTTTATAAAACTTTTTATAAAAATTGCCAAAAAGTTTGGTAAAAATTTTGAATTTTCAGGTATGCCTGAGCGTTACTTAACAGTTTGGTAATTTTTACTGATTTCATTCTTTCCGTGTACACACACACGAGTACACACACACACACACGAGTACACACACACACGCATACACACGCACACGCATATGTACAGACACACGCACACATGCACATTGCACATGCACGCAAATATTAACAATAACTGATATTTTATATATTTATTATATTATCAATAAGGAATGTAAATAATATAGCATTTGTAACTCTCATTCAACAACTGTTTGAAATAGGTGTAAGTCGCAATGGCTACAATAAAATAGATTCATTCAAGCAGTTTCTTCAATTTATGTACCTCTTTCCTCTCTCTTGCACTTTTCTACATGCGGGCGAATAATTCAAAAGTTCGATTTTAGATAAGTAAATTTTATCGCAGAATAATAATTAATCTATCCATTGTACAATATTAAATGGCGCTGTTGCTTGTAAAATTAAGTAGTACTCCAACGTTAAAAGCGTTTTAGTTTGTTCTAAATTAGAGGACAGAGAGGAAGTATGGAATTGTAAAAGGAACAATTTTTCACTTATAAACGTAAACCAGTATTAAATTAAATATGGTTGAGTCAAAAATAAATAACTCGGTAATAAAAAAGTATTTTCCACAGTATCTTACAGGACTTGGTAGTGAGTACTATTTTCAGTTTATATTCAATTGCACACACGTTACACCTATGCACAGAAAATTATTAGATAACTCAAATATTAATTAGCATAGTAATACAAGTACTGAAGTACAGCCCGCCCTACTAATAGTGCCTGACATTGGGCTGCTGGAAGGCATTTTAGTGTTGTTTTCCTTGTTTCTCCTCGATATTTAATTTTCATACAAAATTCACATATCTTTTTTATATTTTATCAGCAAAATACAGTGGGCAGGCGATGTCATCCACAGATTTTTTAAATATTTGGCTTGGTTAGCAGTTTTCATTATAACTATTCTTTCGTGGGTAACGAGATATTCAAAATTCATATCTTTTTCGAAACAATGAAGTTATGTCGTTTTATCGAAAGACCGCTGATTTTTACGTGTAAAGATTATCTAAAATTGTCAGAAAACCCGCTTATATTTGTTGTATTCGCGGTGCCATGATTAGAAGAAAGAAAATAGGTAGGTATTTTCAAGTGGCACTATCCAGAAACTGGCACAAATATAAGTTTTATCATTTGTTATAAAGACAACACCAACGTTTTTACGAACTTCAGTAACTCCTTACTCAAAATGATGTAATGATTCAATATTTGCACAATATAAGAACACTTTGTAATAAGTACATACATTAAAATATATAATTTTTTTTTTAAATTATATAATGATACTAAAAATAAAAGTAATAAATGAAAACGTTGCTCACCGTTTAACGATAGAAGACATTCAAAATGTTAAAAATATTTTAAATGTTACAAATTAAAACTCAATAGAATTAACTTTCAAATACGTAAGCTTGTGCGCTCAAAGCATGACTAAGATTGAAGCTATATTTTTGTTAAACAAATTATTGCTTATCATTATTGTATTTATTGTGGTTATACGTAATAGTATATTATGCATACTATTTTATAGCACGTTTACCTAAGTCCGCCATTTTTGCACCGTGAGGTTTGCAAGAATCGACTACTTAAGTCACGGGTATAGGGCACCTAAGTGCGGACATTGGTTACACCAATAATAGTACATTTCGACACGGGTGCAGAAAATGATTATTTAGCACATGTGACGGTTTTCGAACGAGCGAAACGAGTGAAAAGTCACATGAGCTAAAAATCTTCTTACGCATCAGTTTCGAAGCGTATTTTATACCACGAGAGCCGAATAATCATATTAAAGTTATGATTCTGAGGTTAGAGTGGTATAAAGGTTGATCAATCTAAACGTAGATATCAAAGCATAACGATAGTGTAATATTGTTTTTAAAATTTTTGGTCTCCAAAATCCGCTATTTACTTACTAAGGTCAATGAGGTTTTGCGGAGCACTTCTGATATCTAAAAATGAAGCCCAGTATCCATAACTGGATCTAACGAACCCATTCTGTAATCAACGATGTTTATTCTATCGACTGTAACTTTGCAAAATTTTTTTGCGAAAACGATCAAAAAATTGTAAAATGGTTAGAATTTTCACTTATAAAATTGTTTAAAAAAAAGGAAATTTTAACTGTATCCGTGTGTTATCTTTATAATTTTCTAAAAAATTAAAATTTTTCAACGAAGTAACCATTAAATTAAAGCTTTTTTCTCGATAGTTTTATAATTTTTACCTCATTCTCATGATATTCATGTGTTGCAGCCAACAGGAGAAAGATTATTTCTTAACAAAACTAAGCATATTCAAGATTTGGTGCCTCATATTTTGAAAAAAAGGGTTCGTTATATCGAGTCATAGGTGTTTTGCTTTATTTTTAGATATTAGATATCGCTCCGTAAAACCTAGTCTAAATTCGTTACCCAAAGACCGAGGGATCTCCACGTTAGTTTGTCTTCTAGAAAAAAAAACATATTAATAAATAATTTTTAATCCTATATTAAATCAATTATTCATTTTTGTCAACATCTCCTCAGTCACGATGATAGTAGTGCAAATTGGCGTATCCATGGGCTGGTCCTCGCCGTACACGGCTCGCCTCACAGCCCTAGATTCGCCGCTCCCCATCACAACGAATGAAGCTTCCTGGATCGCCTCCTTGCTCAATGTCGGTCGCTTCATGGGCTCCCTAATGGGGGGTTTTGGCGCCAACTACCTCGGGAGCAAACGCACTATGCTGTTGACCCTTCTACCCATGGTCGCCTGCTGGGTCATCATGATACTGGCGCAAGACGCCTGGATGCTCTTCGTTGCTCGCTTCTGCGCGGGCGTCAATATCGGCATCACCTACTGCGCCTACCCCCTGTACGTAGGCGAGGTTGCTCGACCCGAGATTAGAGGTGCTCTTGTGACACTGGCTATGGTTGGTGCGCCTTTTGGGGTTGTAATAAGTAGTATAGCAGGATCCTATCTGTCCTTGAAGGTCTTCAGTGGGATTTTTTTGACACCCTGTATCGTGCTCATCGCGCTGTTCGCGTGGTTGCCCGAGTCACCGCATCATCTTGTGAAAGGTAAGCTCACACTATTTTTATACTCGCCTCATAATAGCTTATCTACTAGTTCACAAAAAATCTGAGAACAAAAACAAAGATTGCATGTTATGGATGAGAGACATGAATGGATACATGTAAGACAACAATATGTAAAATGCTTAGGAAAAGGCATGAAATCACTCCATCGGCAAGTCTTGCATCGAATTTATTGCTCTACTATAAATTTTTCAGTGGGTAGTTTGGAAAAGGCGAAAGAGTCCATTAACTGGTATCGAGCGGGTTATGAAGTTGACGAGGAGTTCGAAGCAGTGAAAAACTTTGTGTCTAACAATAATTCCGTGAGCTTCTCGGATAAGATGAAGAGATTGTATAGACCACCTCTTAATCGCGCTATCATTTTCGTGAATATTTTGTGGGCTTTGCAGCAGATCTGTGGTATCAACAGCATCCTCTTTTTCATGGAACTTATTTTCATCAACGCTGGACTTGTTGTCATTAAACCCAGTATCGTTGTCATGATCGTGAATGCAGTGGCTGTTGTTTCTGCAATCTGCTCCGTCGTGTTGATCGATCGATGCGGCAGGTAATTTAATCTTGACAAGTATTTTATAATTACTTTATCGAGTATTTTTATGCATGCTGTATTACATAAATATAGAATATAAGGTTCTTCCATTTCAATATTCAGTATCTATTTTTATTATTATTTTTTTTAATTTTTTTTACAGAAGAGAACTTTTATTCAATGTCTGTCAATCTTTAAAATAACTTTGTAACATCTATTTTATCATTATTCACTAAGAATACTTCACCATTGACAAATACACATATGTACCTTTCTATTGCCAGGCGGATTCTGCTAAACATCTCAGGATTGGGAGTCACCATCTCTATGATCGGTATGGGTACACATTTCCTGCTGATCGAGAAAGGCATCGCTACTTCAGAAAGCCTCCAATGGCTTATCATCTCCTCCATGCTTCTCTTCTCTGCACTATTTGCTATTGGTATTCTTGCGGTACCCAGCACCGTCATAAGCGAAACATTTCCCGCGGACATTAAGTGTATCGTCGCTTGCATGGTCAGTCTTACTGCAGCTTTTTTCGCCTTCGGCGCGACCAGATCGTACCAGCCGATGGTAGACTACTACGGACATCCTTTCGTCTTATACTTGTATGCAGCATTGACTTTTTTGGTTGTACCCTTTTCAATGTTCTTCATGATTGAGACGAAGGGCAAAACGCTTCAAGAAATACAGGATATTTTGGCCAAACGACAAAAGGTTCTTAAATGAAGGATAGTGTTTAAGGAAGAGATTCAATGTCGCGAAAATATTTTATACGTCTCAGCATGACCATACTCATTACCAATATACTAAGTTGTACTAATTTTATGATCAAAACTATAAAGAATGTATGACTCCTATAAAATGTTTAATAGATGTAGCGTTATTTTTATTTATTTTATGTATGAAATTTTTAAGAATGAACAGAAATATCTCACATTTAGAATAATGTGTTTGATATATATTTGGAAATTTTATTTTATCCCTTCAAGACGACAACTTGCTACTCACTATAGGCTTATGAGAAGGAATAGAACTCCAAAATTCAAATGCATAATTTAATTCTTTATTTTAATAAATATCTCATTATCACATATCTCAAAATGAAAAAAATACACACTAGACAGTGGGACATTAAAAAACTTGACTTGTATTTAGATTTTTGCATAACTTCTTTAGTAAATTCATTTGTACACATTGAGAGTTCGTCCGGTATCAGCGGCGCCCGGTGTACAAAGTGAAAGAAGAGGAATGTCGTCGCATTTCCAAGGTACGCGCGCGATGCCGGCTAAAATGTTAAAATGGGTCCTTCTCGATGATCTAAAATATCTGTAATATAAAACAAAAAACGAATACTTGTTAGTCGTTACGTTCACCGTTTCTTTAGAAGGAAATAATTGTGTTTTCGAGGTCGTACCTTTGGCTATACTCCACCACGGAAGCGTAATGTAGGTGAGGAAGGCGTTGAGGGGGACGGACTGGGCTCTCTTGGTTTCCTTCCAGAAGTGGAAAGTTTGAGTAAATCCCCGCATCGTCCACAGCGGATTGTATGCCCCGTCGTCCAGTTCTGAGAAAAACATAGCATTGGTAGAGACATCGGATAAAGCAATTATTGAATCGTTCTAAAGCAAGAATTAGCTTTATTAACACTGAATGAAAGGTTTCTTTGAAATAATATTAACTTCGTTATTCTCTCAAGGCAAATTTCGACTTTAAAAAATAATTTAGCCACCTTTCAATCAATGTAAATTTTAGTTTGTTCACTATCTTTTCTACTTTTTCTATTTCTATTATTGTATAACACTATATGACAAATTTTAGTATATTCAACTTCTAACATTAATGTTTCACTTGTTTCAGTTATAATCAGTTTTGAAATGTTGTTATGTTGTTTAATGTTAATGCTGATATCGTTGTAAAAGAATTGTGAATTTGCAATGTATGCTTCTGAATGATTTTTCTTAATGTGTTTCGTAATCGTGAACAGAATATAACAGCAATTGAAACAGCTATATAGACATCGACAATCTGGAACAATGGAGCAGTGAGAAAATGTGTGACTCATGCCGCGTGTTCACGTACATAAATGTAAGCACACTTCACTGTTAGAATAAGTAAGGAACTTTGTATACTTAGTAAGCATTTCTCATTGTACCTTTAAAGAGAATAAAGATACATTCGCGCCATAAAATTGTGTGCAGAGTTTGCAGTAGACATTATAAATTTTTAAGTGTATAAATAAATTTTTTTTATTAAAAATGCTAAAAAACTTTGGACGTTTTTGTTAACATATTTGTTTGTATACGCTTCATGCTGACCATTTAAATAACTTTGCAAAAACCAGAAAGACATTTTTATTTTTATAACACTTATTAAATTAAAAAAAAAAGACTTAAATTTTAGAAAAACGGCAACACGTAAAATAAAACGTTCAAAAGAGCCAATTGAAAATAAGACATATAATAATTGGTATAAATTTAGCTAGAAAAAGACGTTTTAAAAAATCTTACGATATTAAACATTTTTTTCTAAATTTAACCAGCCAAGATCTTTGGTCATAATTATTCTCAATTTAGTAAAAGGTAATTCTTTCGAATTCTCATCTAATTAATCTTCAGCATAATAGAAGGGTACATAGAGTAGAAAGTAATTGTTCAGTGCTGGCATGTATGTGTAGAAGATATATTGTGTTTTCCAAATTATTTTTACAGGGTAACTAAGGTTCGAATAGACCCTTTATGCGGAATTCGTCTTTAAAATGTTTAAAATACGTTTAACTAATAATTTTAGTTGTTAACAAAACTAGATAAGTTTTACACTATTGCTTCAGCAGTTGGTTGGTGTTTACAATATGTAAAATTCGTTTTCATGTAAAAAGCAACAAGCATAACAATTTTTGAGCATTGGAGTAGCTACAAAAACAAGGGACTTAGAAACATCTAATTAAAGCAGATAATAATGAGGGTTTATAAGAAGAATTATTGTTAATTGTATGGGCATAAAATTAATAAATTATATATGTTATCATATTTTTTTTGCTCTGCATTTAAGCCTATGTTGGAGATTTAAAATATTCAAGTCTAACGTTTATTTTATAACAGAATTTTTATAACAATGTCTCATTTAAATATTTTATCCAAGTAATACTTTGTTTTTAATACTCTGAATATCTTTGACTAGATATTTACAAAAAATTTATAAAAACATGGTTATAACTAATAAAGTGTTCTTATAAAGTTATTTTTCAATAACAAAACGTATTTCTCAAAAATACATTATACATTATATGAAAATATATATTAAAAAACTGAGTAAAAAGCATATACTTTAGTGTACTATTATCGCTTAGCCAAAATCAAATCAGCCAACAATAACATTAGTTCTGGAGCATAAGCCAACAACACTGAATCGCTCATCATCAAAAGACTTCGGGTGAATATATTTCGACAAAAATTCAAGACTACCTAACGAAGCATCCCCCTGAGACTCCTTGGCAAAAATTACACAATCAAAAGGTGTACAGTCACCAACACAAATCAACGATAGTTACAGCTCTATATCGCGGATTTAATTTACATAATATAGCCAACAACATAGTGCTCGAGTGTATAATATATATGCATATCATTAAAAAAGTCGAATTCCAAAAGACAAAAGGATCCATCCGAATCTGTTGTTATGTCCACAGAAGGGAGGTGGTGGTGGTGGAAGTAGTAGTAGTAGAAGTAGTAGTAGTAGCATTAGTGGTAGTAGGTACTTTGTTCGTGGGAACATTTACCCTGAGAGCCGGGCCGCCGGGGAAGCTCGCACCAATAGTAGATCGCGGTGCCGTCTGGGGTGACGCGATGTGGGGGCAGGGGATTTCCGGTCAGGCTGCCCGAGTATGCCCTGCGTCTACGTCGACGTGGCAGAGTGGCGCTGCGTTCTGGCTGTTGTGGTTCCTGCGGGGTCCTCGATATCCTGGCGTTGGCGTTACTGTCTGTACCGTTCGCATCGTTCGCGTTCCTCTCAACCACGTCTTCTGGATGATGTCCATTGTTCTCATTGAGTAGCAACAGGGACGAAGTGGTGGTCTTCTCGTTGACGAGGCTACGTGACCTACCACGTCTACGCTCTGCAGACCTAAGGCTTCGCACAGAATGCTGACTGTTATTGTGATTGAGGTGGTGATGGTGGTGAGGTGAGGGTTCATTGTTCTCGCAGCAGTCGAGGGGTAGCTCCTCCTTTCCATGTACGAGGATAGCTCCAGAGCCGAGCTTCTGCCGCACGTTGTCGTCCGTTGGTGATGAACCTGTTGGTAGCAGGATCTCACTGCCAACCTCGATGGGCTGCTGCTGTGGTTGTCGTTGTTCTGCTTGGTGATTCGATTCAGTGGAATCTTGGCGTTTGAGACCTACGATGGACGACGGAGTATTATGGATTCTATCTCGTGTTTTCCCTTCGCTGCCCCCGAGGATCGTCGACTTTGGTCTTAGTTTTTCTTTGAGTTAAGCTCTTTTATTCTTACGATGCCTTTGCGTTTGTACTTTTAGTCTCTTTGAGTGGTTCAGCTTGCCGCGAGGCGATTTTTTTTTCTCGCAGTGCCTTGGAGAATCTCGGATTTTCCTCTCTGTTTGCTTGGGACTTGGGACTACATGTAGTGCACTTGCAGTTTAAAGAATTTACCCAAAGTTTTATAAGTGGAAATATAAAATAATTCTTTAATATGGGCCTTTTTTAATATTGATTTATTTTTGGTGCACTTTTATTTTATTCTGTTAAGACATGTATCATAGTTAGTCGTCGAAAATTATGGTTAAATTAAAAAAGTTTTTAAATTAAATCCGAATACGTAATAACAGTAGGAATGATGACCGTAAGATAATCAAGGTCTTCAAAAAATTCTTTGACTTTTCTAATATTTTTACAAACTACATATTAAATTTAGAAAAATACCAGCAGCATCAGTCGCACAATTTGTTTGAAGCGAAGATTCAAGTAAAATGAAATGAAACGAATTTCTATGATCATAAATGTCATAAAGTATCAATGAAAATTAATTTGTTATAATGGTAATTGATCATGTGACATTCAAGCGCTTATGAATAAATGAGGAAATAGCACATATTTAATTATTTCTATCTAAGCACAAAAAAATTTTATTCGTTATATTTTTATCAAAATTATAACTGACCTGTTAGTTCTTCAAAAAGCAGCAATAATTATATAAAAGGCGTAAATGTTCCATTCTCATGTCTCTGAATTATTATCAATTCTATAAACGTAGTAAATTTCCTTATCAAAAAACATTTTTGGAAAAATTGAGAATTTTTTTAATATTCTATTTTGTTATAGTTTTATACTTATTTGGTATACAATTTCTATCAGCTTCAAAATTTTGTTTCCTTGTTTTATGATTTCATTTTAAATAATAAAGTTTGAATATTTGAGTAACGGAATTAAAGGAATTGAATGTTTTAATATTTTGGTTTAAGTAATCCAAAGCTCAAGCCTCAGATGAAAAATAAGAGATTGAGGCAGAATGGATGTATCTTAATTGAATTAGGATTTCAATTTCCAGCCTGACAAGGTTGTCTATAACTCAAATCCTACGTCTACATCTTCAAAAATCATACAATATTATCTTCCTGGGCCAACGTTATAATACTTAGAAATAAAGTATGAAAATGGAGTTAACTTATTAAATTTTTGTTATCTGTATATCAGGTTTCAGGGTATCAGGTAAAAAATCTGATTCAAATATATCAAATCAAATACTTCCAGAACCGTAAAAAACCTATCCAAAACTCTAAGTGGCACCTCAACTCATGTAGGGATATTTCCGAGATACTCCAGAGCAGCATCAGTCGTCGATCCCTCGTTACTCATGTTTTGTAAGCCCATATAGACGGGCAAAGATTCTTTTCACCAAATCATTGTCCACAATTCTTTTGATGCTTTGTCATAAACGACTCGTTTTTTTTGCTGCATGCTCACCGCGAGTTAACGGCTCAAAGTCGCCGGCTCGCTCCCTCGGTGACGGTGGGGGTGTCATCGTTGTCGCGGCTACCGTCCTGATTGCAGCGACGGCCCGACCCAGGAGTGGCGATCTACCAGCGGCGATGCGCTGGGCCCTGCGCACGGCCGCTGGCGACGACTGGGCCGATCTCGGCGTCGTCCTATGACCGGGCAAGCGGCGGCACCGGCCCTCCTCATCATCCTCATTGTCCTCCCGACCTTCGCCGCCTATGTATGCGTAGTGGTGGTGATGATAGTCCACGACACACACAGCGTAAAGAGATACATGAGCTAAGAGGACGTCACACATAGGTGATGATGGTCGTGTTGTTGGTGTGACGGTGGTGATGGGTTAATTATATAGTATACGTGCCAGTGACTGAATGAAGGTCTTTGAGGTTTGCTTTTTGTAGTTGGATAAGTCTTTTATAGTTTCTTATGATTTTGACGGTGTTTAGTATTGTTTGGCCATAAGTGGACATTAGACTTATCGATTCAGATGATGGTGCTGGGATTGCAAGATCTTACATTTTGAAAAAGAAACTGCTTAATACCGTAGGGTTGGAATTGGACATCAATATCTCGGTTCCAAAAGAATAATTTGCTTATTTTAGATAATTTTGCGTCGGAGGATTCTCTTCTCTAGAGGCAGTAATTCTTATACAGTCAACAGAATTTATATATCTGGTCGAATTCCCTTATATCAGGAAATTTCGATCCTAAGTATTTATTTGCTGAATCAAATAGTAGCTTTAAGAATGTCTTTTTTGGTGACTTGCTCAGAAAAGAAAACTGTCTTAATCCCAAATGTTTGGTCATGAATATGTTTGTTATACGAAGATATTTGCTTTCTGTAAAAAAAATCTCCTTGTGACTATTTTAAAATAAGCAGATTGCATCTTTTAACGGATGGATTGATTCTCCAAGCCTAAATTTTCTGTCAGGCACTTTGTTTTTCTGAGAGACATTAATCAACTATTTAGTCGATTCCTAACTATTCTAAATAGATCAATTCAGAGTATCTGTTTCACATGTTCCAACTACAGTTCATCGTCATGTGGTAAATTCCAAAGCTCTTCAAATTACACGAATCGAAACGTCTAGCGTCCATTTGCTGGCTTAAGTGATATTGATACATATCGGAGAGTAGTAGCATGGTTTAGTGTAATCGATATCTACATGATCTGACATATCGTTGGCTTGATGCAGCGCAGGCTTTATCTGGTCGATTCTATTCTCGCTTTTTTCATCCAGAATACATTCGGAGTTCAATCTCTACTAGGGAATTCTCTAGCTGATTGATTTGAGGTTGTGATTTGTTAGAGAAAGGATTCATTGTTGGTTCAAACAGACTGCGATTGTAGAGACAGTTTTATGTCAATATCAGTGTATGTGCAATATCATTCAAACGTGTTTGTGTTTGAAGAAGATGATCGTTTGCTTTGGTCAATATTTCTGATACTCTTAGTTTGCATAAAACTGTTACATAGATTCATTTGTTGAATAATTTCTTCAACAGTTTTTCTATTAGATTGTTTAGTATGAGCTTTTTATGCAATTTCAAAACATATCAATGAAATATTTTCTATATCTTGGAAATCCTATATAACTTATAATGACCTCTTTTTTTCTTAAATTTGATTCGTAGGCACTTTTTCTAAACTTGAATTCAAATCAGTAGTTATATTTAAAACTTTAAGACAATATTGTTCGGATCGACAATATACATTATACTTAATAGTTGTTGATTGTTATAAGAAGAAACGTGAGAAGGAAACAGATAACAGTTTAGCATGCATTAATATGAAGTATCGAGAAAATGACTATTAACAAAAGTGGTACCAACCATGAAAACGTAAAGGTGCTATTTGAAAAAATTGCAATGATTTATCGAGCTGCAAAAATTTTAAATCGTGCACTACGTGTACTATATGCGTGAAATATCAGATTATGAATTCTTCGATATTCAAAAGTGTAAAGTTGTTTGTTGCGCATTAATTTTATAAAAAATATTAGTTTATGATATTTTGGCATGATTTAGCAATCAATAATGAATTAAAAATGGCTTTTTACTAGTGGATAAAATGGACTGAGTCTATTAGTGTAGGCGAAAAAATGCATGTGTGTTTCAATGCTAAAAACTACTAAATGTACTTCAAAAATATACATTTTATATTTGTTAATATCACATTTTTGTATTGCTATTTTAAATGTAATAGATGGGAATATTGATCACGAAGAGCATAAAAATGTGATAAAACAATACTGATCACTGTTGATCCACGTTAGTAGTAATAAGTTTCAATATTAATTATAGCTCATATTTACACAGAATTCATTACTGGCTGAATATTAGTTTACAGTAAGTTTCTAAAATCAAGCTGATTTTGCTTATCAAGTCTTCCGACTAAAACGAGAATAATAAGATAGGATCGAACTGGGTCAATAATAAGTCCCATCATTGGAGAGCTTTCTTAAATTTATAGAAACGATAATGTTTAACTTTGGTTCAAGTAACTCTAAATTTGGAAAAACTATTTTTGGCATCGATAATAATTTTGAACACAGAGGATTTGAACCTCTGACATACTAAACAGCCAATCCTCTAAAAATCCTTTCACCAATTTAACAACCTGACTGACTACCCAGAGTCTACCCAGCCACTAGTGCATTCTGACACAGTGTATATGCATACACTGTTAGCGTCGAGCACCTCGTAACGTGGACACGAGAAATTCGTGTTAATCTAAATGCTATGCGATTAGCGTGTATTACCATCTCGTACGTCCCCGGCCTCGATCTCACTGAGTCCATTGGCCATCGAATCCAAGCCCTCGTTCTCCGACCTGGCCTTCGTCGCGGCGCCGTCGGGCTTTGTACGCCAGCCGCCGCGCACAAAGTTGTTCAGGTTGGCACTCGGATCGGAGAGCCTGCGCTGATGACGATACATGAACAGCTCCTCCGCGTCGTCCCACTCGGCATCCCAAAGAGCATCTGTTACGCAATAGCCCGGCTCCGAGGTAGGTGTCTCTGCGCCAGAACCCTTCGGCTTCGTCACAGCCATTTCTGCGTGACCTTTTCCTGTGGATGTTAAATTGCGTAAGTGATTTTTATTATTATTATTTATCTTTGTAGAACTGACATTATAGGATTTATTTCTAATGGTTTGAATATTTCTAAAATTTTGTGCTGTCCTTATTTGATAAACGTAACTAGCAGATGTACAATAGTCCCAAGACTACAACAAAGTATTGATTTTTTAATATACTCTTCATAATTGTGTATTAAAAAAAAGCAAAATCATGCTGATATGCACCTACAACTCTATATCACCTAGCCTTTTAAACGGAAATCCAATCGATTCCAAGAAAGTAGGTTGCATTTATAGCCTATTCCATCGCCCCCTAAGTCATGTATACCAAGAATAGTACCACTCGCGCAGTGGGTAGTAGCATCCATCTAACAATTGAACGTCATATTGGACCGAGCGCGTATAAGCCACTGAATGGGATATACAATCTCCAGGCAATGGCACATACCGCTCGTTCCGCGTAATCGAATTGTGGAGTCTTAGCTCTGTAATTCCGCAGGAGTATTACGTGGAAACATACCTTGAGGTCCTTTCATTCTTACGAATTCTACTCTTTGCGTCGTCGCTCCCGAGAACAGACCGAATGTCATCCTCTGTGCCATTTTTGTACTCAAACTCGACTAAAAAATAAAAAGCTATGTAACAATTGCATTGTTAAGGTTTATTTTAAGACCAATTTCTCAAGACATACCCTTGCATCATAAACTTTTTTCAGTGCATCATATCTTATAGAGCCAAGAAAGATGACGCCTTGGACGGCGCCCTCTCTATCGGAGGCCACTAACTCCACGCAGACCATTTCCCCGTCTCTGACTAGAATATCACAGAAAACCTCGTCGAAGTTGTCAACCATGAAGCAGATGTGCGGATACGTCATCTCCTCCAGGTCGCCCTTGGCGTCCATCCGTCGACGACTCGGACTAGCATATACTTTCTGGGAATGTCTTCTTAATACCTGTATTTATGAGAATTACTTTTAGTGACTAACATAAGTTTGATGTACTTTAAAGTATTCTTTAGCTCTTTAAATTATACTTTAACTCTTTAAATTATATACTTTCATGTTATAAGTCTCTAGAGACCAGTTAAGCACTTCGATATTGATTTTTATTATTCGCCCTATGACAATAGCCTTTCTTCGTGCCATTTATTCATATCCCAATCTAGATAAAAACCATACGCAATGAATAATTCTCAGCTCCACACACATACACACACACGTATACAGAAGCATACATACTGTCATTCAATTTATTCCCTTTGTAAAGTCCGAACCTGCTAACTCCAGTTCTCACAACTAACGCGCAACTACGGTATACAGCAACCGCAACTCACTTGCAATTCCTTAGGGCTTGTCCTCGTGCAAATGGCGAGGGTGAGCGTGTAATCGAATTGGTGAACGACCAGATTGAGGTAAACCGTCTCCTCCCAGTCGATGTCCGGATCGCCGATGGGCAGCTTCTTGCTATCTTTACGGAAGACATCGACCTCCGTCTCGAATTTGGGTAAATATCTCGAGGAGCTCTTCACGTGCTTCTTGCGCACGAAGAACAGAAGATCGTCGCCGTCTATTGTGTGTTCAGCTTGAAACAGGAAATGCCGAACGAACAGGTCCGTCCAATAGGTTGTACCTTGCAGCATAACGAATCCTGAATCTGAGAATAGAGTAGTCGACATTAGTAAAACTAAAGCAATCTAAGAATATTGTATATGGCTTTAAATACTATCACCCAATATATTTTTATATTAAAATTATTTAATTAATAATAAATATTATAGATTACTTTAAAAGATGCAACTATTTCGGGTTCTTACATTATTTATCACTTTTTA
>JAPYZP010000148.1:0-13148 GCA_030522985.1 Torymus sinensis | reverse complement strand
TTACGATGAAGCATCAGAGACTGATTATGCAAGCTGATCGATATTTTCTATTAAGATGTCTATCTTCCATCTTAAAGTCATAAGCACAGATAAGAAAGACGTCATTCATTGACGTGAGATTGATAATCGATGTAGATAATTAAAAAAATGTTAATTCGATGTAAACATCCATCTTATCTGACTTCAACAGTGTTTCAACGTTATAATGGCTTAGGAGCTTCAAGCTCCCCACTTTATCGACCATTTTGTCTTTCAGCATCGTGTAACAGCAAAATTGGCGGGGCTTTCTATACAACGAGGGTAAACATAATCCAGAGCATGCTTTGTTTACATTGAGAGGCTTGATTAAAAACGACCCCGGGGTAAAAGGTGGAAATTAGAGGTACCCTTTTATTTTCAATTGCTCGGTTGAGTTGCCGAAATTTTGTGAAAATTGACTGGGTATTTTGCTTGTGTGAGCGATGTCAAGAAAAAAGAGCAAATAAATACTACACTGTGCAAATAGATTTGCTGTGATTAGAATGCAGAAATAAGATTTACGTATTTTTTTTATTCACTTTCTAATTTTATTATTTATTTAAATCTTCTTTCTTATATTTGATGAAAGGTAAATACTGAATTATGTTTACGTAATGTATACGTAATATTCAATTACTACTTTTTTAAATATTCATTGGTAAGTAATTATTGTAGTAGGTTTATAAACATAATAAAATGTTATTAATAATGTAAAAAAAAAGTAATAACTATTGAGAAAATTTTCTTTTAAGGCACATAATCAAAATTATTAAAAATTTATTTAATGAAGTTCTGAAGCTATGATTTTCGAATATTTTTAGAGTCTTTGGCACCTTTTTTTAATATTGACTGAAATAGCATTGTAAGAATATAATATATCTATATTATAGATAAAGCAACTAATATATAGTTTACAGATCGATAGGTCTGAATATTTAATAATATTTAAATAATACGATTAATAAAAAAATACAAAAGTATAGAGTGCCAATAAAAGTATATAAATTTCAATTTCAGTTCCACATAAAGTCGAACGAACAAGAAAAGTGAATCTGCACGAGCTACTGACATGACGTGCATTTATTTTAGTTATTTCTGTACATTTTCCGACAATGACCGTCATTATCTTTATTTAACTTTTATGTAAGTGTTTCTGAATTACGAAGCACTTTTTGTAGCTATAATAAACTACAATATTTATGTATGAGTAAATTTCTCATAAGGGAACAATTACGTAAATCCTATAATAAATGAGTTGAAAGACATTAAACATTGAAGTTTTAAAATTCTATTTATAAATATTGATGTTAAAAAAAACTACAAAGGTATTGAGAAAATAATGCGAAGAACCTGCGTAAACGTGTACTAATCTTAAAATATAAATTATATAATTTTGTTTTTGAAAATAAATTTTTCAATTTATATCTAATGACTCTTTTTGTGTGGTTAACAACAGTTATTTCTTTGATAATATGAGTATTATAAATTTAATATTTATGACTGTTCCCTTATTTTATTCAATTTTCTATAGTCATTATTTATTTGAGATATTACAGTAACATTTAACGAGGTGATGTACTTTATTAAAATTTAACCCGCGTCAATGAGATCTTGTCAGTCCATTTAAAGTGGCTTCAGCGAATTAGCGATGTCGAAAAGTAAAAAAACCTACTAAAGTACGAATTTTAAGTTTTGGTATTCTTTTCAAGTAGGGTCACCAGATGAACTACAAAAAAAATTTTTGTTGAAAATTCAATTTTTAACATAGGCTTTTATGGCCTTATTTCATAAAAACGCCCAGAGAGTATAAGATACAAAATTTTATTCTGTATAATGAAGTCTCTTAATTTCATCAAAACCGTCAATCATGCTTTTTATACGCATGTACATCGCATGCATTGTGATTATTTTTATGTATCATAACATATGATCATAAAAGGTCGATATGTATAGTACATGATATTGTACAACTATAAATAAAAATTTTCTGGTCATTTGACAAAAAATAATATTGGTGCACCCCGGGGCCCCTCGTTGATACGGCCGAGCGCGCGTTCAGAACTGTAACACGACAAAAGACCCCATTTTGTTGCATTATATTTGAATCGGATAACATTCCCGTTTACCCACAACTTTTTGAATTTCTATACAGGACATCAACACCACAAAAGCGACGCGGGGGTATAAAACCATATTCCAATATAGTCGCTTCGCGTTAGTTACGTTTTCTTTATCTCATTTTATTTGTTGAAGCTCTGATGTGCATGTTTTCATTCGTCCTTCACACCGTAATATGGGGGAAGAGTAGGGGAATGAGTCATCGCTCCCTCTATTGTTCCATCGTTCATGCTTAAAAGTACCTGCAGATATAGTGTCATTGCACTTTGATCGCGGCTATCATGCAACATTCATTAAATCCCGAGGAAACTTATCAATCCCACGCAATATTTTCCCTCTCTCGAAATAACAATCTTGCAGCTGCCTATGTATATATACGTCGGTATGTGCGTCGCAAGATGCTGCAACACCCAGGTCAAGCGCGCATTTAAAATTCAAATGGCCGGCCCGTCGTCTGCAAAAACGTTCGATAAACAAACGGACTTTAAAAGTCGGTATATGTTTTGCATCCATCAAGCGCTGCGATGCTCTTTCTCTCTCTCATTCACTCTAGAACGTAAACAATGTCGGGCACACGTACCGTCCTTGAGCAGCTGTCGCATCTCCTTCGTCCGCTGGAAGTTGATCTCTTCGAGGAGCTGCTCGAGCATCGTCGGCGGCCTGCCGAGGGCCGCGGAGCCGCCCGCCAAGCTCGCCATTTCCTCTCTTTCTCTCTGTATTCCTTCTCGTTCTATTGTAATCTCTCTCTCTTTCGCTTACGCACGCACCTGTCACTTATCAGTCCTTTCGGCGTTCATCTCCATCCGGAGCAGACACGCACACATGCAACGACCGTCTGCTACTTCACTCGCGAGATCGACTGCTGATGCTCGACGACGCGCGGACGCGGCTGCTGCTGCTGTTGCTGCTCGCCCTCATCGCCATCATCATCTCGGGGAGGACGCCGTGACGGTTCTTCGCCAGCAGCGCGAGGAAAACACATATTACACGGCAGTAGCGAGATACGCACACGCGCGGCGGGTGGTGGCGAGCTGCGCGGGAGGCGAGAGTGGGAGAAAGAGAGAGACTCGCGGCGTCTGCTATGTCAGGTTATGTCGATATTTCCGCGGCTGCGCATTAGATGCGGCAGGTGTTGTGTATGCGATGCGCGCGCGCATTCAGAGAGTGATGAAGTGGCGCGAAGATTCGGTTTGGGAATTGAGCGTGACGTATGGGTACCTATCTATTGGCCGTGCGTTTGCGAGGGAGAGGAGAGGATTGATTGGAAGTATAAGGAATTATGGGTGCGGACTAGACAGGTTAATTTAGTCGTGAGATTGTTTTGTGGAGGTGAGAAGAGTAAGCGCGTTATATTTCGCAGAGAATAGAATTAGAAAAAATAATTTTTTGAGAAATATATATCCTTAAGATTATTTTGAGATGTAACAGCTGAGCTTTAAAAACACTTGGGCGACCGTGAAATTCTATAATTAATACGTTGATAAATAGAAGATATTGATGCTAATAATACAGAAGATGAGTTAAAAATATCATCCGTAGTATAATGGAGATTTTTTAAAATGGAAAATCATATTATAATCATAAATAACTATTTAATTATATTCATAGTAAAAATATAATACTCAATTATAGAATTATGAAGTATTAATAAAATGCAGAAGTTTTGTATACAATATTACAGATAGCAATTTTATTTTTAATATTCACTTTGCTGATATAATTAAAAACTTTCAACTAAATTTAAAATTGGTAATTGATAATAATAAATCTTGAGTAATTGATAATAATAAATCTTGAGTAATTGATAATAATAAATCTTGAGTAATTGATACTAATATAAATCTTGAGTTAAATTAATTATTTCTTTTTGTTGATGATAACTACTCCAGTGATTAATTTAGAACGGTATGTAAAAAGTTCTTTTAGGAACTACGGTAGGAAGTTCGATACACTTGAAGTCTCGAGTACACTTCTGCGTCTCTAAAGAAATTCTGATGAAAATAGGATATCATAAAATCTGCTACGTAATAAATATTAATTCATTTGCTTAAAGCTTATCGATTAAATAATGTTTGAAAATGAAATAATTCGAATTAATATTGAAAATTACATGCTTAATATTTTTTTATTTAATACCTTTAACTTGACAAGCGTAAAATAAGGAAATTAAAAACTTTTATCCGATTATACTTGATTTATTGTGAAGTGAGCTATAATTATCATCATTATTATTATGCGATGCTCCATTAGCAGTAAGTGACTTTTGTAGCAGAAAAATGGCAAATTAACATCTTACGTCTATTCAAAGATAAATCTTCCTAAAGAAAGTGTTCTTGATTGTCTAATTAAAAAAATTTAATATTTTTTTAAAAACTTGTCAATTTTATTAAAAATCATAAATTATCGTCAAGACAATGACCGACTGTAAATCAATATTTATTTTGCTTCAGCATAAATCTTTGGAATCGCATTAAATTTTTTATTGGCAAACAAAGCGTTTTCGTTGTTTTTTTTTTTAAGAATCATAGAGTTTTATGAGAATTGGATTTATTTATGACATATTTAAAATAACTATAATGAATAAAGTATTGAATCTCAGATATAAATAGAATTATTACATATCTTTTAGTTATTTTTCGTGAACCTTTTGTAAATTAACATCAGAATAAAATAACACTTAAAATTACATATGCATACAACACTACAGTATCTAATCCACATCAGATCAGATACAAAAACAAAATTAGAATATTTCATGATAAGAAACTGCTTAAAGTATTCTACGACGCAGGGATTTGAAAAAAAAAGTTATTGTAGCGCAACCAAGTTAGACTTATCTACAGAACGTCGACGAAAGAGATATAATGTGACCCGAAGTTGACACTGTCGGTTCTTGTATCACGTACTCAGTAGACTTACCGAGACGTTGAAATTAGTAGGCCGGTTCGTGAATCTATTTCAACAATTATTGTTTTTAAACAAAATTAAACGTATCAAATCAAAATGAACACAAATAAAAAAAATGTTAAAAATTTCCGAAACCTTGCAATCCTCTATAAAATTAACATATTTCTTTATTATAAAAGTTATGCTAATTTTATCATAAAGAATATTATAAAAAAACAATGAGCACTTCAGCAAATTTAAAAATAGTACACCAAGAATATACGATTACTCAAGATTAAACGGCTTTAATGACAGGCAACAGCGCGTTTTATTTCCATCATAATCGCCTTAGCAGTTCAGGATGGTTGACTTGAAAAACAGTCGATTCATTGCTCTCGTTTATGACATAATACACGCCAGCCAGCGTCATCGACAAAGAAATCCTCTGTATAATCTCCAAACCCTCTTCTCAAACATCCACTATTTGCACATATCCCATCCGACGCACAATCAATATAGTCTCTCTTCGGTAAGGACCGACATCGCGCGCAGCACTCAGCCCACAACCACTCCCTCGAACGCGCCCATTAATTTCGCGCTCGCCGCGAAATCTGTGTCAACTGCATCACCCATCCACACACAAACACACAGACAGACAGACACTCACAGAAAACCATCGAAATCGTCGATATCTGCAGCGACGACGACGACGATAGCCTCCACCACCACTATACCACCGCCAGCAACTTTCCCGCCGGTCATCCCGCGCGCGCCGCGCGTGTAGGATACGCGAGAGAGAGAGAGAGAGAGCCTCATGTGCGTACCGCCAGTCTCTTTCTCGCTTTCCGTAAGAAAACGCGCGCTGCTACGCCGGCAGCGGCAGTTGCTCTCCGGAGTGCGTGCGCTCGAGACACACACGTATATATAGCTATACATATAGAAACGCACAAGTACGAGGGACCGGTGAGTGTGTATATATGTGTAATATACGCCGATCGGCCTGCGCCGTTTTGGGATGTGAAACTTTTGCCGGTTTCTTTGCGGGAGAGTGAGAGAGTTGTGTAAGAGGGCGGAGATGTAGGGCAGCGAGGCTGGCTGGTGCTTCGTTTTTGCCGATCTGTGTGCGTGTGCTTGTGTGCGTGTGTGATGGGATGGATTGATGGGTAGGTGCCAAGATGATGTGATGACGAGGTGGGTTGTAAGGTACTGTTATATTGGTTGCATGTATTTGATGTACGTTGGATTGTAAAAACTAAATTTTTTAGAGGTTTTTGGTCATTTATCATTGTGTTTGTTAATTAAAAAAGTTTTTATTCAACGTACTGCACCCGCGATAAACGGAAACATTATCATGTGACCCGATACGATTGTCGATTGGGAAACGTCTCTCTTTTTATAAGACTGGTTTTTGTATGTCTTCGTCTTGAGCGGATTAAAACGTATAAACACGTTTGTTAATAAGAATCACAATGTTGTGTTTCTGTTATTTGTTAAAACTATTATTTACAACAATGAGATTAAACCTTAGGTCGGCATTTAATCGCGAAAGATTTCTATAGCCTGGTTGTTTTAACTAATTAGGACGAGATAATATTAATATCACTTTCTGATTACTTTGCAGTATATTTATTCCGTGTTTATTATCATTAATAGTTTCCATCTGAGAACGCGTTTTCTCTAATAAATCATCGCTTTAGTAATTCAATAATAAGGTTTCGTGCTCCGATTTCTTTGTTCTTAATTTCCACGTTATTTGCTTAAATAAAAAGCAAGTGAGAGAGCTCAATATGAGTTTTACCTCAACACTTAAAAATTTTTTTCCACTCATAATAATTACATCTGTCAGTATTACCGCCAAATAACGAACACATTATATAAGCGAATAATAAGGACCCTATTACACTTCTTCGTTCGGCCGTCCGTTAAAAAGTAAAAGTGCTCGCATGAAATTTCGCTCTCTTTCACCTCCGCGAAGAAAAACGTATATACGAAAGAGCAGAGCCGGCAATTCGAATCGATGGCACGCCGCCGCCGTCGCGATGCAACTCGCGCGTAACCGGGATAATGGCTTCATGCGCTCTCGAGTGTCGATATTATATACTTTCTGCGGCACTTTCGTCGCGGAAGTCGTCGAGGATTTCACTCGTGCAGAGAGTTTGTCGGTTCGAATGAATTTTTAATTTTTAATCGCGCGCGGCTGGCTGCGATAAGCGCAGTTGCCCGTCGACCCGCATCTTCTGTTACTTTTTTCATTGAGCGCCGGTTTGATTGACGGCTTTAAAAAGTGAATTGACGCCCGTCGTGTAAACAGTAAACATCGGTGCTTCTTCAGTAGCGATACTGGATCACTTGAGTCTTTTTTTCACAGTCTTTTATGTGAGTATTAAGCGAGTAAGTACATTGTGTATATATTTGTTTTCTTAGATCGTTATCTCACAAATTCTTCATTACGCTGTGAGTGCGCTTAAATTTTTTTTGTTAATTAACGTGCTGTTAACGTCAATCCTTTTCCTAAGAAAAATGAAGATGTGAGTTTCTAAACAATAAGTGTTCGCTTGCCTTGTAAAATTCATTATAAAATAAAATCTTGCCGGCCACTTACAAAGACGACCATCAAGTGTAATAAAAATAATTACTTCCAATTGTCTTAAACTGTCGTAAACCGTCAACATCATTTTCGTCAAGACTCACGCGGTACTCCCTTCACGCTCAATTTCGATTTTCCCAGTATTTTACGGTTGTTACTCCAGACAGCCATAACCAATCCCGTTTCTTTATACCTTTCAAGTGCAGAATCAATTCCCCATCAAATCGTAAATCAAAATGCACACATTGAGTTACGAGCGAAAAATATACCACACCGCCTCGCCTTCCCAGGTATACACACCAAAACCAAACCGCACATTTTCAAACGACGCGTATGTATGGGGTGTCCCACACACACGTAACGTTTCACAAACCTCCACTTACGCGCGCGAACTCCATACCAACGGAAACAATAACCCCATAAACACTTTCTCGTCAAGGCGCTAAACTGCAGCGTACCTATATACACATACGCGCAGATATAGCGCCTCGAATTAAATATGCGCCGGCACGTGCGCCACAGTCCAACGGCTCTAATATTAGAACGCGCTCGCGCATATATCTTACCCGCAAAGCGCGCAGTAGAATGCACCAACTCTGCCGTCTGTCTTATCGAGGGATAACCTTGACGGGGCGGGAGCGCGGTCGCGGAATCGCGCAGCGCTATATTAGGCTGGGAATCGGATTAGCATATTCGCACGCTGGAGTGTGCAGAAGCGTGCGTGTATGGGGTAATTAGCTCTCTGGCGATGATTTTCAGCGAGCGCGACGGTAATTGGCTGTTAACTGCGGGACACGAGCCGTGGGTGTTGTTGTTTTTGTTGTCGGGGAGTGTTGGTGTAGTGGCTGTAGCGAGGATGTAATTGCGTGGAGTGTTAATGAAGGATTATGAGGGGGTTGATTGGATGGGATGTGTATCGTAGTGTGCCCGGCTCGTCAAATTTAATAGCGATAATTGCGATGCTTGAAGCAACAAATAATAGTTTTAAAAATGATTATTCAATTCATTAAGGAGCTCATAATTTAGAAGAATTAGGTTCTGCAAGCGTACTTTTTGCCTCTAGCAATTTGCGAAATTCTTTGTCAGTGGGATCAGCTGATTATCTTTCGCGCTGAGACCAGCCTGAGGTCGTCGCAAGATGCGTTCACTCATATATATATGAGAACAAACGTTTTTGTGGAAAAAAACATGGGAGAGTTGTGTTTATGTAAAGTAAATGCTGGAAAAATGATTCACTTTATATTGTATAAAGTATTACAAGGCAACAGACGTGGATACAACCATAAGCCTCTGCGTGTTTTTTTTCACACGACCTCAAGAACACACATGGGACGAGGTGGAGTAACGATTTTTCAGCAGTGGAGTTAATGTCTTCGTTCTGCGTTTGGTTTGTACACGTGTAGGTCGCACGAAATTATATCATACGTGCGAGCCACGATTCTATTAAACCGAACGCGAGCGCAATGATTAAGTCGTATAATACATTTATATGCTAGGCGCACTTTACGTAATGGGAGTGACGCCGGGAAAAAGAAAAACGGAGCCGTTTTCATTCACAATGAAAGTCGGTTATGAGTGGTCGAGTGCGCGTCGTAAAAAGCAGATCTGATTTTCGCGCGCGGTTTCCTCGTTGATTTTATAGACTGTTGTGGTATTGGCGAATCTAGATTGTTTGTTTATCCGACTACTTATAGACTAATAGGTACAGTGAGAGATATTGTAAGAAAATTTACTATAAACGTAAGAAAAATTAAATTTTCATAAAATTTACTACAATTTATAGTAAAAATTACAAAGTAATAGCAATTTTTACTATAAATTGTTGTAAATTTTATGAAAATTACAGTTTATCCTACGGTTACTATAGAATATAGTCATTTCTCCTACACCATTATTCACCGCGCAATTAACAATTTAATCTACATTAAATACTTATTATTTTCATAAGATAACGAATAATTATATTTGCAAAAATTATAATAATTGTAATATTTTATACTTATTAATATTAATTAACTTCTTTATGTGGGTTCAATGCAGGCGCAACCAAGGATTCAGTTCCTGATCATTTTCAAATATAAATAATAATCTGTAATTTATTGCTGCAAAAAAAATTTTTTCCAAATGAGAGAAAAAAATAATAGATTGAAAGTCACTTAACTTTTAAAGATATACAGTTTTTATACTTAAATACCTGATTAGAAACTACTTTTAAAAGATAAAAAACTAAGTAAGTCCTTGATGATAGTACAAATACCGCGAACATTATCTTACACTGTGACTGTACTAAACCCAAGTATGTAAATAAAGGATCGTACTTCGGTAAAAGATTATAAAAAAAACCATTCATAACCTGCCTTACACAAATCTTTCCTCGGAGAAGAACTTACCACCGCGAGTGCATCCTATAATTTATCATATAGTTAACTAAATAATAACATACTAGAATATCAGCAGAAACGAGTTAACAACGACAGGCACGCATCACCGTAAAGAAAGATTAAAAAAAACCGTAAAAACACATCGTAATCCGACATGACCGATCCTCGCATTCTTCAACGACAACTCACAAAATCCGCTCCCATAACTTGTATCAATCGCATGGTAGGCACATAACGTGCACACTCGACCGTAAACCCGGACTCGTCCCAGTTATATCCGAACGCTTCTCCTCAGCGTGCGGCCCCGTTCCTCGCACGCATCTTCTTTTACTAGCGCGCGCTACTCGCGGTTTTCCTGCGGGATTTTCGCGCGAAAGTGAAAAGGTCGTTGACACTCTGGCAAGTAGCGTTTTGATGTGGGCGTGTAGGTTCCGGGTATTATCACGCGCGCTAGCGATGGTTGAATGGAGCGAAATTTTCATTGAGCTGTGTGTGTGTGAGTCATCGGTTGTGATGTGCGTGTGATTACGCGGGGTTCGGGGGCAATTAGGGAGTTGCCAAGCGAGACTAGTGTGTGTGTTTTGTTCGGTAATTGTAGTGGATTGATGAGGATGTGGTGGGTTGGTTCTTTTTTAAGGGGAATATATACGCTCTGTTATTGAAATTTATTGATATGCATTGGGGTTTGTTTATGGCATTGGAGTGATTGGGCAATACGTGACACTGAAAATGGATGATAATTTTTTTTTACAAAGATTATCTCAGCGACCTTAGCTTAGCATAAAAGTATTATTAAGAATGCATTAATTCGTATGGCTTTACAATTTATCGGTACATGAATATTTATATTGTATTTATTTACTCGTTAAAGCAGGAATATATAAATAAGCAATGTACTGGCTAATCTTGAATATATGATCTCGAATGTTTTTATTAATAATATACGTAAAAAGTTTTAGCAGCTCGCATCACCATGAAGAGCCCGTGAAAGTATTTATCAATTTTCTTAAATCAATTAAGTATATCGCGCATACAGAGTTGCAATATCCGATTCGAATTCTTCCTTTTTCACGTAATTGATTTCCATTCCGCGTGTATCCATGAAGAACGCCGTGTGTATTTACACGCCGCTAATTCCTCACGTTCGAAACCGCTGAATCTTCAGCAATACTTCACTATGATTTACGACAAACCTTATCGATCGCCCGGATGCTTCCACTCGTGCTTTCACGGCTCCGTTCGCGATTTACATCGCGCCAACAGACTTTTCGCGATTGATTTTCCTCTCTCTCTCTCTCGCGTAAAATTCGCGCGTGCACTCGGTAATTAACGAGGACGGCGCCAAGTGGAGCGCGAGCGACGATTACTTACGTCGAGCGCTTTCTTGTGTATAGTTATGGCGTTTCGATTTGCTTGGTTTTTCGAGGATCGAGTGCAACATTTATGAGTGTGTGAGCGCTTGGAGAGATGATGAATGGTCGACCGGTTGTGTGTGTGTGTTTTTCCGCTGGATGCTCGCATTTGTAATGCATCGGGAAGGAAGAGTTTCACGTTTCAAGTGAAATTGGTTTTTGTCTTATTGTTGTGTAGCGATGGTACCTGAAGATAAGCAACCATTTCAAGCGTTGTTACACTTATAGTTTGTAGCGATAAGTAATGATATGCGTTATGAATTTCCGTATTATACTACACATTTAATCTTAAGTATACTAACGTTTAAACTCATGTAGTTAGGTGTAGGGAAAAAGTTGAATATTAATTGCTGCGGCGTATAAGGAGTGCGCGATTCACGAGAGTGGACGCGAGGTGTACTTTCGAATTTTGTCTTTTGCCATCGAAGAGCGCACCTATTCTACTTATTAAAGAGATCAGTAATTTTCCGTTAACTGCATTAAAACTACTTTCCCCGCGGAATGAGAGAGCTAATTCCTCTTTAAAATTCATGTTTTTTATGCGTTCTATGCATACATTAGGGCTCATTTTCTGGCCGATGGGATATTACGATGTATTGCGGGGACAGGGATTTTCCATTATATTTCAAAACTATACCGGTTGAGATCAATTTAATCTTCGTCGAAGATTTAAAATATGCAAATTATAAAAGAATACACGCGAAAACGTGCGGAGACTGGTAAAAAGCATAAAGTATAATGTCAAAATGTTCCGCGCGGAGAACATTATTTGACGTAATGTCGTTATTGTGTTATCTGCAATGCCAGGACATTTATTAAATTTGTTTGAATTTACGATCGCTGCGCGCAAAGCTTTATGTGGTTTACTGGCAATTTTTGTCATGAGGTCATCGTAAATTCTACGAAACTCCGGGATGTCCCCGGACACGACAATTAAGTACGTTGTAATTTTGCCTAAATTATTGTCTTTGTCCGGATCATCTCAATTATGTACCTCTGCAAAGAAATAATTCTCGAGTGAGGGAGTATAGCAAACAAACAAAATTCATACTAGCTTTTTTCGGACTTTTATATTTCAGCGCAGTGTCTTACTACAATATCTTCGTTAACTGCTACCAAGTCCGTTCCACTTCTATCTTTTCGAAATTGCCTGCAATTATTTTCTCGCAATTTTCATACATTGTTATGCAAAGCCAGAATAAACTCGAACCAGCCTCAGATTTTCTACCCGTTCCCAGTACCGCCGCTTTTATAATTTAGTTTATTACACATTTACATTCGTATCCTCCAGTCCAATCCTACACAAAAAACCGGCACGAATCATTCGTCATTATTACCATAATTCTTTTCGAAATTCAAGACAGCTTTGGTGCCCAAATGACACGTTCACTTTGCTTAATTTCAAGGCGATGCTGCGTCTCTTCATCGCTGCATGGTTCATCGCCACGGCGCGGGCGGGATGTCCGCTGATGCCGACGTCCGAGCAAACTTCCGGGCCGCGGCTTCCCGGCGACGGTGGCTATCGGATCCTCGTCAGCGGCGACTACGATAAGTACATCCCGAACGCAGTCTACTCCATCAGCCTTCGAGGTATCATATTGACAAGATTTATATTTCTTTTTTTTTCTTCTGCGCGTTAGGATTGGAAACATGATTTTTTGCTAGAATATGCAAGTTTTGAAGTTTGATACGCTTTTTAGTTCATATTGAAAGTTTACTTTGATAATTTAAATTATGTGTATATTT
>JAPYZP010000147.1:0-37024 GCA_030522985.1 Torymus sinensis | reverse complement strand
TTTTCTATGTCGCACGTTTTATGGAGTAAAACTGTATTAATCGCTTTGAAATTTCTTATAGGGGTACATTTTGACTACTTTTCGGTCTGTATGTTTGGGCTAAGTGATTGATCTATAAATTTCCGAGATATTTGAAATTAAAATTTTTTTAACTTTTTTTTTAAATCGTAATATCTCAAAAACGGCTTTGTGTATCTGAATGGAATACGTGTCATTCGAAAGAGAATTAAAATACCTATGTTTCCTAAAAAAAAGTTTATTCCTAGCTATCACGGTTCTTTTTTTGTTAGCAAAAACGTAAAACTTGAAAAATGAAGAAAATGAGTTTTGTATATCAAACGATGCGAGAGTTAAATTGTCTTAATTGCTTCAAAATTTTTTATGGGGATAAATTTTGGATAGTTGTCATAGTTGAGTTCTTTGGATAAAATGATTGGTACATAAATTTTAGAGATATTTGAGGTTAAAATTATTTCAATATGTTAATTTCAAATTGTATTTACTCGAGAACGGCTGTATGTATCTTAATGAGATGGGCAGCATTTAAAAGCGATATTGCTTTTTATATTTAATAAAAGAAAAATTTTAGCTATCACGGTTTTTTATTAGCAAAAACGTAAAACTAGAAAAATGAAGAAAATCACTATTGTATATCCAACGATTGCTGTAGTCAAAATTTATTGTTAGGATAGATTTTGCATAGCCCTCATATCTGGACAAAATGATTGATACATAAAGTTCAGAGATATTTGAGGTTAAAACATTTTTAACCTTCTTTTTTCAAATTGAAAAAATGACAAAAAAAAACAAGTATACGATATTGGGATATCTTTCATACTAGCCATATCTCAGCACGCTTCGTGTGCTGTAATTTCAAGAAAACTTCGTATCACTTTTGTTTTTGTAACCTAGCAACGCATTAACTGCTACAGATCTATCACCTAATCACGAATAAATTGATATGATAACAAATGCATTATTTTTTAAAGATAGGTAATTAGTTATCTTTCGAATGCTATACATCACATTCAGATACATAGAGCTCTAAATATCAGTTGCAAATTTATTTTAAATCGTAATATCTCAAAAACGGCTTGTTAATTCTATCTTACCAATCGTTTTTACAACGGAATTAGCCAATCAGTGTAGGGTGCGGGGGCGCTGCGATACGGATACGGCACCTGCTTGGCGCACACTCGAAGCTCATGTGGAAAGTCTGTAAGACGGCGCAGCGCAGCGCAGTTCTTATGTAGATTAATTATTTTTTTATCTTATGTCACCGCATAGACGATATAATTTTTGAAGACCGAGAACCCAGTCACAATGAGCGTATTCATAAACTAGGGCGCACGATTTCAGACTTATTCGTAATAATTGAAAATTGCATTGAATTTGCCGAAAATATCGCGTTTCGGAGCCGGGAGCGAAAGTGGTGTTCGGCCAGGGTATGGTGAAAAAATAAAAAGTGACGAACCATTTAACATAGTCTTACCGACAAAATAAAATATTAAATTTAAAAAATTGGAATTAAAAATTAATTAAAGGAATCAATAAATTAAGTTTGAGGAAGCTACGTGCCAATGAATTGGCAGCGGTTTTTCCGTTGAAAAACAGCCCGAAAAAAAATACGCGTGATTTCACCGGGAATCGAACCCACGACCCCTGGAACGACGTTGTTTCCGTGACTAGCATGCTAACCACTGAGCCAACGTCGCTATTTAAGAATAAGTATCAGAAATTGACTTAGGTAATCCGCATAAAATTCATTTCTCGAAGGGTGTGCCCTCTCGTTTTATGTATGTACAGGTAGAGAAAAGATCCAATTTATATGAAACTTATATTAACCGAGTTTATTCGCAATTTATGTTCTTATAGATTTTCAAGACTAAAACTAAGTTTTTAAAAATTTGTTAACTTCCTACTTACCATCTTCGTCAACTTCTGCGATGATTTCTTGTAAAGTAGACTCACTTAGTTCATATCCTAACATACTTAAGATGGTGCCTACCATATCAGTTCCGATGCATCCTTTTTTTTCATGATCAAACGCATCAAAGGCTTTTTTCAAAACTATAAATAAAATGCTACTGTACATCTCAAAGTAGTTTATAAAATTAAACAAATGGAAATTATATCTAATAATAAAAGATTTTTAATTGTTGTTCATAGTTGTTTAAAAAATAATATCTCTCTACTGGTGTATGAAAGGGAAGTGGGTTTATATGTTAAATAAGAGTGCGCTAGAGTTGGATCTTCCCGACGTATTTTTTGCTCATCTTTCCAAAGATGCAGTCAGTTTTCCTGAAATTTTCCGAAAGTAAGAAAATGATTACAAATGTCTTATTTTTTCAAACATTTAATGGTTGGTATCTTAAGATATACCGACTTACTCTATATTAGATAGCCTACTACTTTTTAAGGAATCGACATTTATTAGCGATACACAGCTTAAATTAAAGCTTTTTTGCCTTCTTAAATAAACTTTTTAGTCCATTTATATGACCGGATTATTAAAAAATCTATAAATAAAGAAAGAAACCCCATTTTTATAACAAATTTTTCATTTCAAACATAAAATAGCTTGGGTCTCGAAACAAAAGGCCTATTAAGAAGAACCCCGAAAACGTGTCTCATTATTTGTCATAAAGAAGTACCTCCTATAGTTTTATCAAAATCTAGAACCCGCATCCCTGATACTCCGCTTCTTATTGTTAGTATTATCCAGTCTAGATTTTAGATTCAAGACATTTTCTTCATATGATTCTTTACTGCTATAACAAACTTGGGTTTCTTTGCAATAATCATTAGCCCAGTTATAAAGTTTGTCTAACGTTAAAATATGATGATTAGAGGAAACTTTTAAAATCGCATGCACCTTTGTCATGGACTGTGGAATAAAAATGCCGCTCATTGTCAGCTGGAACACCAAAATCTTTCTTATAAAAAGAAGATTTGGAAAACTAGTTTTATATTTATTTTTAAAATGCTGACCTGCTCCATCAGTTGACGTGAAACGCCTCATATAAACATAAATAAGAGAGTGGAATTTTTTTGAAAAATGTCATTTGCGATAAATTTTAGTTTAACATCATTTCACATTTTTTTATCTCAAAAACTTTCCTTTAATTAAACTGTGAACTAGGATCATGAAAATAGACCCTGATCCATTTGTTGAAGAGCATATTGAAAAGCATTATATTTCTTCTAATAATAGAAAATATTGATAATATAGCATTTAAAAAACATTTTCAGACCTATGTAACTTGTCCTCTTGCCCTTAATTGATCTCGATAAACACCACTATATTACTTAAAATTTCAATAATTTGGATGGAAACTCTTACGGTTTGCAGAAATTACTTTTTAAATACTCAGCCTTAATCGATTGTTTTTATATAAATCTGATCTTTTATACAACAATTTCTAATTTTCCAACATGTCAATTATGAAGTTATATTTACAATACAGTGCATCGCTAAACGTTGGCCAAAAAAAAACTACTTAACCAAAACCTCGTTTCCACCATCAACCCCTGTACCTCCAACCGGCACTATCTCCTTTCCCTCTCTCCAACCACCACCGACAAACAAAAAAGAAACGCGAACGCGCTCAATAAAGATTCACTCAATACAATCCGTGATTTCGTTTTCTGTGTGTGTGCTTCTTTTTTTCCCTCCCTCGGATGATCAGCATTCGGCCTTCGCCGGCTTGTTTACCTGGCGCCGGCGGGAAAAGTGTGAGCGCGCCGCCGCACCGACACGAGAGCCAGCGAGCCAGCGGGACTAGAATAAGCACACGCCGACAGCGAGCGAAGCAGCGTAAGAGATTCGATTCCCGTTGCAGAGCCCTGGTAATCCCGCAGATTGAGTTTATATGCACCGAGTGAGAAAGCCAGCAGCAGCTTTACCCTTCGCAAATCGCCCCCGCTAGAATTCGCACGCGAAGAGAAAGAGAGCCCCACGTGCGCTGCGCGACGCGAGAAAAGATCGTGGATGGAATTGAAAGACAATGTAGTCGCTTGATTGCCGCGCGCGGGAGGGAGGGAGAAGAGAGTGTATAATGGAGTCTAGGGGATTGGGATTCGTGTTTAGCGGGAAGGGGCTTTTGTAACGCGGTAATTGCGATATGTCGAGAGCGTAGGTTTTAGGTTTTTTTCGTGGTAGCTATATAAAGTTAGGTTCGATGGTAGTTTGAGCGGTAGATTGTACTTTTTGGCATGCTTTTTTGGTAGATTATATTACTGCTGTTATATTGGCGTAAAATTTCATGAAAGTGAGTTTTCCTGCCTTCTTTTTGTTATTATCATTATTAATTTGCATTTTGGTAAACGCTTATGCTCAAAGGCAAGAAAACTCACTCGATAATGATCATAATGATGCTCACAGTCTCTCATGTCATGCGATGGCAATTGGAAAACAGTTGTAAATTCATCATTTTACAAAACGCATGGAGATTATAATGACAATAAATTTTAAACTGCCTTGTAGATGATCATTATGACCGAATGACACATGTTCATACTTGCTGTACACGAATACTGTAAATATATATACACACAAACAGGGTTACTCTCAGGAACAACGTACACTGTGACATAACGATACAGAAACACGATTCGCAACAGAAACGACACACAAACTGCTTTTGCATGACTTTGAAATATATACAAATCTAAGTTTTGATATTGTGACGTAACTTTTGGTACAGATAAACGACACAGTCAAGCAGATCCAACATAAACTCTTTTAGCATGACTTTCAAACATACGAACATAAATTCTTTTTTTTTTTTTTTTTTAAACCAAATTTTCTGGCTTTTGCCAAACGGAATGCGAGGTGAAAATACAAACACGCAGAGCTTCGACAGAGGCAGCACACCTTGCGTGCTAAATTTTATATTACGTAGAGCACGTTGATTTAACATTTTTTTATATATATATATACAATTTTTCAAACGTTTTTCTCTTTTTACATTTTTTCAAACGTTTTTCTCTTTTTACATTTTTTCAAACGTTTTTCTCTTTTTACATTTTTTAACTCTTATTATTCAAAGTTAAAACTCTTCTTGAATGAGCAGCTAATTAGACTTTTTCTTTATTATTTTTTTTTTCTACTGACTGCTTTAGTTTTTGGATTTGAATTTTTTTTTCATTTTACAAAATCCCCACTTTTGTCATCCTTAATGAAAAAAAAATACTATATACCGACGAGTAAAATTGTACATAACGATTATGAATTAACTGTTGTCGACTGTGTATACACCAATGAACTAAACCATGACACTTACCTGCCGTATGTTTTTACTTTTTCTGTCCACAGAAAATGATCTTTATAATGATCTGCGTCGCAGTTGCGCTCGTCATATTAATCTCCGTTATTGGAGCGTTCCTTCCGATATTCTAAACGACTGTAGGAAGAGAATAAGAAAAGAAGAAGAATAGCACCAAAAAGTCAGACGGGGGCTAAAGAAAGGGACGTATTATATACACAGACACACACATAAACAAAAAAAATATATAACGTAGAGACAGAGGCGGAGTAATAATGTAATCAGGAGTGTTTAAGGGGGACATGTGTGAGGGGGACAGGAGGAGAACGGGAGGAAGAACGACCAGAGGGAGGGGGGAGCAGAAAAAGAACATGACGCACGTAAAACCGAAAACCACAACTGTACAAAAATATACATCTCCAGAGAAACACGAAAGTATATTAAACAAACAAAAAAAAAAGCAAACGGTCACAGTGACATTGGCGACGACGCAAAATTTATCGTTTTTATTCGTCTTGTGTGAAACCCGCAGCAAAAGGAAGGAACGATCGAGGAACGAAAAGAGCGCGCATAGCACACGATGCGTATAGCAAATTAAATGTATCGCCGGAAAGAAAAAGAGTAGTGGCGCGCTACGACACACGAGCGAAGGAGAAAGCGAGGACGCGCGGGCGCGAGAAAGAGAGCACAGACGAGGGAAGGGGAGAGGGGAACTGACTGGTTGAGATAAAAAGTTTCGTGATAAGGAATACAAAGCGAGGAAAGAAAAAAAATGGACGGACTGCCACTTTGACGAACCACCACGCTGTAATATCGAGAAGGAGAAAAAAATAATCGCCGGGGGAATATAAAATAAGCAAAGAACTGTCGCAACGTATATAATTACCTATACCAATCGACGAATGGACAATAAAGCAAATAATGTAGGCCTGAATCGAGAACATTGTATTTGCGACGAGAGACACACGCGCGAGAACGAAGGAGTATACAGTATGCAACCAACGCGAGCAAAACCATTAAAAATAAAGAAAAAGTCGTCATCACGCGAGAGACTGTGAATAAATCCGCGTCGCTAATCCCGCACGTATACACACGTACGATATATGCGAGAGCGAGAGAAAGCGAGAGTAAAAGACAGGAGGTCGTCTGCGCGCGAGAGACAATTTTTTTTTTTCCAAGCTCAGCGTACAGAAAGAACGCGTATACGTATCGCGACGTAGTTTCTCCGTTGTAAATTTCTGTATATGTATGGAATATACGTTTGACGACGACGATGCTGAAGGAGAAGAATAGAGAAAGGGAATAGTAATAACGAAAGAAAGACAAAAAAAATCGGGCGTATTACGGGTTATCGAAGAGTGGAGTCTATAGGGCCGCGGGTTGATGGGGAACGGGGTGTACAAGAAGAAGAGAGAGAGACTTTTATTCGAACGTTAAATGAAAATCGATTTTTCGATCCCATTACGTATATAGCTCTACACCGCACGCTAGAATTAAAGGGGGTGAGAGGGAGATGAGAAAAAAATTTCCTATAGTTGACCTAATTCAGTGCTAACGCATACGTATATATACTTATATACACCTACGATTCCTATAATGCGCACACGCTCACATATACACGACGATTATTATTGCCATTATTATTATTATATTATTATTGCTAGTTATCAGCTATATTACCGATATCCCTGTGCTACCGTCGTTCTTTCGTAGCCCCTGTGTACTGAGCGACGCTCCAGTTGTCTTTTTTTCTTCCCCGTGTGTGTAATCCGCCACATATATACGATTGCTCGCTACATACATACATATTATATATGAACAAATTACCATCGTCGCGTGGCGCATAGACGCGATTGCTATCTTTTTTTTTTATTCGCGAATTTTTCCGAAGCGTCGTTGTATACATTTCAGTAGTCGAATTTTTCAGTGCGAATTATTCCTCGAGGCGTAGCGGGAATGTGCCTTTGAAAATAAGCTTCTTGACATCTCTCTGAATTAAATTGCGCGCGCGCCTACGCGCATGTCTGTGGAATTTGATAACTGAAAATTCTACTTTTCACTCGGGAAGCAAGAAGCCACGCTTTGGTTTTTGAGTTGAGTGAGAGAGAGAGAGTATGTGTGAGAAAGGGAGAAAAGAAAAAGAAATCGGTGTCTATGCGCCACGCGTCGGGGTGAGAGAGCTCCGAGCTGCAATTGTACAAGCGCTTCCTTCGACTCCGTACGTAAATATGCATATACTACTTAATTATACATTGCTTTTATCATTTTGAACACAACGAGTTTGTTACGCACTGAAAATCGTCATGGACGTCGCTTTACTCAAATTAATGGTATATACAAAAATAAGAAAAAAAAAAACAACAAATTAAACGGGGGGTAACATTCGAAGTTAAGAGGGGGGGTTGGCGCAACGTTATGATAATTGTCTTTGAACGATATTTAAGAGGAAAATTTGTAAATACATTATAATAGCTTTTAGAATATGTCAAAACAAAGTCTTGGTGTTTCGATTTTTCGTGTTATATACAAGAATTTTTCTCGCAGTAGTGTGATTATGGGAAATGCATATATCGTGTGCATTTTTTACATAGAAAATACTTAATGAAAAACTAATTGTGTTCAATAATATTAATTTAGTAAGAGCGATGACTATTGGGCGATGATCATTCCTTCGATCGACGCTTGGAAATCTTAATGGTGCATTGTGTCTGTATTGTCCTTTTTGAAAATGATAAAAAAAAAAAAACAAAACCCGACGTAAAAAATTAACAAAAACTAGTCTATATAGTGGTTATGGCAATTTTTCCGTAATTAATCCGCTCTCCTGCACTTAACAAACTTTTTCTATATAATTAACTCTTCGATCTTATAATGAACGCTTCAACTTACTAAACAATTTTTATAATAGACTCTCAAGTCGCTTTTGTCAGTCTGCGTCAAAAAATGCAATTCGACGTGAGAAAAAAAAAGAAAGAAAAGTGAACGTATTTTTTTCCAGTGCCAAAAATGTGCTCAAAAGTGTAGAGACTATCCTTCGTAAACAGTCCGAGAAAGAGAGGCCAACGACGAAGGCTGTCTCTCTTTCTCTCATAATTGCGTTTTTTGACGCCTCGCAAAAAACAATCTGAATGTCGAATAAGCGCGTTTGATGTTGACGTTATTTTGTTCACAGAAAATGATCTTCATCGTAATCTGCCTAACAGTGGCGGTCATCATTTTGATTATTATTTTGGTGCAAACCTTGACCTGAACGCGAGAGAGTGAGCTGGGCGAAAAAAATAAGAAAACCACACACACATCACATGAACGAATGAAAGGCATTTTTTTGTTTTTCGAGCACCGCTGTTATTATTATTATTATTATTATTATTATCATTATATAATGATTGCATTTCCGTTATTGTCACACGCGAATTTTGCTCCGCCGTTATGCTGCAGTATATTAACAATAACAATATGTAACAACATCGAATCGAAGAAAAGCGAAGCGCCCTGTTGTGCGTAACCGAACTCTGTATTGTCCCGGAAAGATTATGTCCAATGTTCATGTACTTTTGTAAGCTGTCCGAGAATCTCTTATTCCAAGCAAGTCATTTTCCTTTTTCGTTTAATCTTGTGATCAGCGTCTAGCTCCACGTGAGCACCAGAGTTATTATTATTATTATTATTAACTATTATTATTATAAATTATTGCTTATTGAAGTCTTTATTTTGTATGTACTTTATTGTTTTATCTTTATCCTAATTGGAATAAGTGAGATCTATAGATGCGGCATTTAATTATCCACGCAAAAATGGAACGTCGATGTAATTTATAATTCCTATATAATTATACTCGAAGTGGCAATTGTCGCTGCACGATTGCCGCGGAGAACAGTTGATGCTTCGGAGGAGTAAGTGAGGCAAACATAAATAAATATATAATTATACAAACGACACTCGAGCGCGTCGACACTGCCTTTCGTTCATTTTGTCTGCCCTCGACGAATATGTATATGTATAAAATAAAAAAAAAATCACGTGTACGAGTCATTGAACAAAGACAGAAGTAAAAGAAAATAAATAAATAAATAAAAGTAAAACGTATGAAGGAAAGGAACAAATTCGCGCTGACTTTTGCACGGGCGCTCTAAGAGCTCATTATATACTAATGTAAAGGACGTCCCTGCAAAATTTATCGGCGCCGATTTCGCGCATCGCTTTCGATTGGCTTCTCCGCAGAGTAATCATAATAACCACGCGCGCGCACAACTATACTTGCAAAAGAAATAACCAACGCACGGATATAAAAAAAAAAGAAGAAGAAACGATGAAAAAAAGAGAAAACGAAAAAATCCGAGGAAATATATAATATATAAGTAACGGTTCGAGAGATTGAGAAAAAGCGAGCGACAGAGTGAGAGAGAACGGACAAAGCCTTTCAATTTCAGCCGCGAACGTCCCCTCGCGTGTACACAGTCAAACACAACAACGTACATATACACAGAAACCGCGCGCGTCGTCGTCTTCTTCTCGTCAGGTTCTTTTTCTTCTTTCGCGTCTCGTCGCCAGCGCGTGCGCGAGCGAGAAAAAAGCCGAGGGAGAAACGGGAGAAAATAAAACGGAAAAGGAAGTAACAGTAAAGAAAGGTAGAGGAAAAAAGCCACAAGGCGCGAGCGTCGTGTTTTTGCGAACAACTCTTCCTTTTTTCTTGTAAATAATATTTCAATTTGTATAGAATTTTAGAGAATGATGATGCGACGCGTAACGCAAGAGGAGAAAGAAAGAGTTAAAGTATAATAAACATAATTAGATGAGGGAGAACAAAAGTTGAGGCGGGAGGTGAAAAGGAGAAAGCTTTTAAAACGTTGATACACGCGATATTTCGCGAATTATTGATATATCTTTAACAGTAGTAGTGTAATTGCTAAAAGTGAGTAAAAAAAAAAATTAAGATAATGATAATGATGATGATGAATTATGCGCTACGCTTCCGGCGCCTGCGACGTCAAGTTTCGAGCGCGCGTAGATTTGGAATTGATACGTCATTTTTCATGGACACGCATTTTACCGAGGTCCCTTGTATTCGTATAAAGCAAGTTCTTATTATTATTATAAATATTTAGAGAGAAAGCCTCATGTAACGCGTAAGAGAGAAAGAGAGACGCGGATAAAGGGGCAAAGAGGAGACGTACATTAAAAGAGAAGTATACATACTATAGAATATATAATATAATAACAAAGAGAGAAAGATGACGAGTGTGAATAAAGAGAGAGGAGAGCGCACCTCACTTACACACTCATACGGCAATATACTCTTCGAGAGCGATAAAAAATAAGGAAAAGGAAGAGAGAGAAGGGTGGAGGTGTGATGTGCGACGGCACAAAGGGAACGAGGGAGTGACAAATGTAACGGTGCGACTATAATCGTTAAGCGTAACGAGCACGAACTGGAGGACACGCGCGAGTACAGACAAAGAAAGCCAGGGTACACCTGCGCTAAGGAAGTCGTCGCGCGGATCCGAGTCCGAAGAAGGAACAAAGCGAGCCACGTGCAACAAATGGGAGAGACGAAGGAAGAAGGAAATTCCGTTATGGTGTACACAAGAGGAAGATAATCGGGAGGAGAGAGAAAGCGAGTGTATTTTTACCAATCGATAGATACGTATCACGTATAGACACATTAATGCGTGCCAGCATATACAACATGTTAGAACACCTAGAGACACAGCGTCGTCATCCATCGCATCCATCGTATATCTAACTCTTCTCATCGTCACGTCGCGCCATCGTCACACACTCAACTCAGCGCATCATCGGCCTTGTCACCATCATCGTAGTAGCGTCACCTCGCGCGTTTATCACCGCAGCGTACGCGCGCGAGAGAGAGAGTGCCCGTATCCGCCGAGAGCAAAGTAAGTAAACAACGACAGCAATTTGGCCGTGATTATACACTATATATATTATATATACATATATGAATATAAAATATTATATGTCGATGTTATAGCTCTACTCTCTAACTCTTTGCTGTGTTGTATACTCGTCGAAGTGGTGTTCTCTCTCTATCTCTCTGTCACATACACACGCATTCTCTATATATACATACACGCGACCCTGTTGTTTTTATAGACGCGGAGCAAGAGAGCTGAAATTGTAAAAGAAAAATCCTACTACTACTACTACTACTATATACCTTTCTCTATGTATGATACGTTAATGAGAATGCGAGTTTCTTTACTTATCCGACTGTTCTTATATCAGATGCATTTTGGTTCTCTTTTCTTAAGTGTGCGTGTTATCGATGTGTCCATGTGTAGTAATGCAATATCTCAGTGCGAAATTCCGAGGGTAGAGGGTGTTTCTAGTTCTTTCAGTGGAATATTGAAGTATTGATGTAAGCGATATTGGAACGCTTTATTGTTTGTAGTTGT
Organism: Torymus sinensis; assembly: GCA_030522985.1. Lineage (NCBI taxonomy): Eukaryota > Metazoa > Arthropoda > Insecta > Hymenoptera > Torymidae > Torymus > Torymus sinensis. The sequence goes on along the minus strand of JAPYZP010000147.1, from coordinate 25,344 downwards.
AAAATGTTAAAATGTTAACTTTGTATTGAGAGGTAGCTCAATAACTTTAGTTTAGTAGGCTAAAAAATGTAAAAAGTTATTACAGTCAACAACAACAAGAAATTTACATAGAATATACATTTATTTTTAGAAATCAAGTTTTTACACGGACAATGCATTTTTTTGGTGTTACAGCGGTGAATTTCGCACTGACATGAAGCAGATACCGATTTTTATTGTTTACGCGCGTATAAAATATTTAGTGTGTACATTAATAACTAACGTTCTTCCACAATTTTTAGTTTACCCATAATCTTTAGTACACAGCTGTACTTAGAAAATGTGTATTATTTTATTTGTAAAATATGAAAATTTTAAACGAGCTGCGACAATTTTGTGTACACCTAAAATTTATAAACAGTGTAGACTACACGTTTAGTGAATTAGATATTTTTGCGTTTTGTTCGAGACAATCATGATTCTGAAATAATTTCACCAAAATGTTTCAATCACTCGGCGCATTTTTCTACAAATTTTTTTAGCAAATCCTTATTATTCTGTTTTATTTTTCTAAGTTTTACTTTAGAAAACGCGTAACTCCATAAGATTACATTTTTATTATTGCTACATGAGCATGCGAAGTATTTGCAGACGTATTTATTTTTTGTACTTGTCAACGGCCGTTTTTCTTTCGTAAAGCTTTGGAAAAGAAACCTCTCTTGCGCATGTTCCTTATTCTCCATATTATGTATAGAACGTTTACGAACTAAATAAAAAAAATGAGTCTTGTGCTTATGTATGTAATATACAAGGTGTTGGTTATTACAGCGATATTTATTCCAATGATTGTTAAGTTGATATACAAATTTATATATATATATATATTTATGATAGTTGGCACGAGAACTCGGTCTTGACTTTACACGACAAGCCAGAACGAGCCGTAGAACATTATTAAGCACTTGCCTGCCAGTGAGACTTTCGATATTTAAAAAATGCTCAATTCGTTGAAACGATGAGAAAATAACATACACTATCTATAGTGACTTTTCATACAAGAACATTGTAGTCTAGACATTAGCTGTTAAACTGTACAGCAGTTGTTTGTATTTATTAGCTTCCTTTATCTGTGTAATTATCCTGCTAATATAATGTTTATATTATTATTACAATTATTATTATTATTAATAGAATGATTATAAATACGATTACCACTATTATTATTATCACTAGTTAATTCATGCGCCGTGTACATAAATGTTTTTATTTGACACGTAAACTTTATGACTTTGTTGCACTTTTGAAAAAATTCCAAGATCACTTAGAACTTTCGATGCAATTGAGTGACCTACGGCGAAGTAGCAGCAATTAACACATTTATAGGATCGGTCTTTAGTATGAGAGTTGTATCGTCACTATTAGCTACACACACCAGTCGCAAAAAAAGTACCGTTTCTATTTCAGGTTACTTACGAATGTATTCGAAAATAACTCACACAGTCACACATATATTATACGTATTTTGTAGCAGTATTGGACAGAAAATATGATAGTGGAATGTCGTGAGGATAGCCGATTAGCAGTGCGAGAGGATGTTGTAAAATAAAAGTTCTTAAGAAAAAGAAAATCAATAGGCAGAGCAAACAGACAATATAGATGAATTATTATCGAATATGAATAAATAAACATACATGAGATCTATATATTATACATAATCCTATAAGTGTATTGTGTATTATGATGTTGACTTGATTTGTTACTTGATTAAAAAAGAAAAAAAAAAGAAAGAATCGAATATATATAATACACGATGAGAAAACGAACTAATGCATTCTTTTGTGAATCTGTCACATTGGCTTACCCTTGCTGAGAGTAGAAGAAGATCATGATCATGATCTGTCTGGCCATCCTCGCCGTGATCGTGGCCACCACTATCGGCGGATACTTTGGCCTGTGAATCCTTCGATTCAGGTATGATTCATTCCCCCTTTTTCTAACGTAATATAAAGGTACCTTACTAACAATATTTTTTTGTTTAAAGCTTTATACAGTAAGAGAATTTGTTCACAATCATAGCAAAGGCCCTTGTAACTAATACAATTTGGTCTAGTCAAGTAACAGTAGATTACCAAAGTTGCAATAAAATTTACTGTATTATTTTCAAAAATCTCTTATAAAGTATGATATTTTTGTTTTTGTCAATTTGCTTATTTTGCTACACGGTATATGGAAACTTGTATTAAACATATTTCAACCTATTCCGCAACTACCCCTTGTAGAATATTGAATTGAATTTTCGTGTCTGACTATATCTGACCTATATCTACTTCCATATGTAATCAGTATTATAGAATGCCAACCACTGCTATTATTAAAATAAATATTATTCCTATGTAACGTAACGATATAAATCATCGAGAGAAATACCTAAATAAATTATACGAATGTAATCTAATTCTGGCATTTGTCCTTCCAGGAGCAGCCGAAGGCGTCGAGTGCGCGCGCGGTTCTTGGCGAGCTTAAGAATCCCGCGCGACATCATCATCATCGTCGTCATCGCCGTCGTCGACGGCGGCGGTGGCGACGACGCGCCGGCGCCCACAAGCGTAATAATGCATACCCACCAAGCTGACGACGCGGATGATGATCATCATGCCCGGATCGTGAACGCGTGGAGGAGGAGAGAGAGAGGAGCTGCCACTGCTGGAACAACGACTACGGCAAGAGACGCACGCGACGTTCGCAAGAGAGAAAACAAAGCCATAAATCCACAGATACACACATATGTACACGTATTATACACGCAAACATACAGAGGAGCTATCCCAATACAGAGACACACGTACGCAGTTGTTCCCAGAGCGATCCGCAGCCCGTAGTGTTCGCATACTATAGGCTATAGGTTCTTTTTCGGCGTCCGGAGGATGATGAATAAAGTAACGACGATTGATATATAAAAGAAAAAAATGTAGAGAGGTCTACACGCACGAGTCTGTGCGTCGAATGTGCGAGGAGAAAAAAAAAAGTTGTTATTAATATAGAGCGCGCGCGCGAGCTCGCATGGCCGGAGGCGGAGGCGCGCGTCTCGGCTGCAGCAATAATAATGGATATAATAACGGAGGCGCGCCTCGTCCCCGTCCGATGCGCGCGCGCGTCTGTATCTTCGTTCTTTCATTATTATATTATACATTCTCCGTCTCGCGTTCTCGGATTCCGCGACGCGTCGCGTCGCTTTTCTTTTTCTGCGTTTATATACTTATAAGTTCGCGCCCGCGAGACGCTCGATCTGCGTAGATTTGGCGTCTCTCGCGAAACCCATGTATCTCTCTATAACTCGGTTCAACGATAACACGCAATTATAAGAGACGGGTGAGAAATATATGTCCACATCCCATCCCCTCTCAATCTCCCTCCTTGATGATGATGCTTTAGATGTTTAAAAAAATAAATAAATAAAAAGATACGTGTTCACTCATCGTAGTTTACGAAAAAGTATTTCTCTAATCGACTTTGTACTATCTACTATACTGTACCACCACCACCACCACCACCGCCACACATTCAAATTTCGAGATGACGCCGGCGAGACGAAACGAGACCTTTTTCTTTTAGAATCCTCTTGGCTTTTCCCTCACCCCGAGTACCGATGTTCCGAATGTGCGTGAGTCTGTGTGTCCGTAGTCTGTCGCGAAAAAGCAAAGAAGAGAAAAAAAACCAGGACTATGTGTCTTCCCGCATGAGTTCGTGGCACCGCAGTGTACGTGTGAGCTATCGGTACTCGGCACCGGGGGGACCGAGGATTAATAAAAGACGATAATAAGAGAGAACGTTTCATGCGCGCACGCGCGCGCAGCAACAGCGAGAAAGAAGTCGAAATTGCTTTCGAGAAAAGCCACGCGCCCGTGCTCCTTGTTTACCGACACACACGTACACATAATACACATACGCAAACAAACGTACCTATACACGCGTCTTGCGTACACGTACTACGCGTATACATTGTAAACCGGCGTTTTTTTTTTTCTTGATTTTTGACTTTGTACCTCATATATATACATACGTAATACTCCGACAATGATGATTTGTGTTTCGTTCTGTCCGACTTTTCAAAGATAAGAGAAAAAAAAACAACAACAACAACAACAAATAACTGAATTATTATGTGTCGAAAGTGCACGACGACTAATATCTCTATATTATAATATCCGCGACGTGTATACGCAATAAATACTGATTTCTCCCGTCAGAATGTACTACTACTACGATGATACGAGACGAAATAATGTAAAATTATACTCTTAAGCATTGCATTACCTCGTTATCTTTCTCTCACTCTCTACCGATGGGAAGAAACGTTCGCGAAGAAGGCCCTTCGACGTTTCTCGTCTTCCTTGAATTTTGTCGCTCTTTTTGAAATATCTTTTTGGAATAATTGTCAATATTATAAACGTTATTATCGAAGTACGAGTGAGTAATGGCATTGCGCTAGGGGAGGAGGAGGAGGAGGAGGAGGAATGAAATGGAATGGAGAACTCCGAGAAGAGAAGGCAAAAGAGTACTAGAAAGTGTATTTCTTTCCGTTCGTGAACAGACTTTCTCATTACAGAATATTATGAAAAAATAAATAAATTAATTAATTATACATAGGGTATACATAAAAGAGAGTGTGGAAGGGGAGAGAATTTGTGCGCTCACACGTTAAGTGTGCGAGCAACGTAACGCGCGGCGCGCGTTTGCTTGGAGGGAAACCAGAGAGAGAACGGAAAGAGAGATGCAAAAAAAAAGTCACATTCTCTAATGCCAAAGAGGCTAGTGTGCGTAGCGTTCAACCTCGGCACTAAAACTTTCACACCGTATTAAAAGCAAAAGGGAAAAAAAATTGCCTCACAGTGTGCGCACGACCGAGTACGTAAGAAATATAATTATACATACTTATACATATTGTTATCGATATACCGGATAGCATTGCTAAAACGCTGAACTCATCTGCATTTTTCAAGTTGTGGACCAAACAAAAAATTACAGAAGCAAAGAGATATAGAAACTTGAACTTATACGAGCAGACAAACGGAGGATCTTGAGTGAGTTAAGTTATTAATTAATTACATATCCTCCGTTTGTCTGCTCGTATAAGTTCAAGTTTGTATATCTCTTTGCTTCTGTAATTTTTTGTTTGGTTTTGTTTCAATACTTCACAATTGCAGATGAGTTCAGCGTTATAGACGCTGTATGTATTAAACTATATGTAGAATGAAAAATAAATTTCGATTGTGCGAGACATCGACAGGTCGCCACACTGCGGATATTCGCTGTACTATATAGCTAAAGTATATTTGTTTTGATTGCGTACTATATATAAATATAAATATAGGTAGAGCGGATAACTCGTGTTCATTGCGCGCCTGAAGGGGAGGAGTATTACTTAAAGATTTTTCGGGAGAGAATCGCATCGCGCGCGAGCGAGAGGCTAGTTTGACTTCGTAGTCTTGAGAATGATAATTCATTATACTTTTCTGCCAATTTGAAGGCGTCGAAATTCCAAATCTTGATGTGTCCTAGTTTTTCGGTTCTCTTTGAAGGAGGAAATTTTTTGGGGGAAAAAATTGGATATTTTTGTAAATTCTTGTCAAACTAATCGTATTCAAGATTTTCCTTAAGAAAAAGAAACCTATATTAGCGAACAAATGGCTTTTACTGTAGTATACAAGACACTAATGATTAACAAAAAAAAAAAAAAAAAACAAGATTAAGCGTACAATTGTGGTGTTTAATAAAAAAAAAAAAAAAAGAAAAAAATAACGAAAAATTCGATAAAAATTATTGCTTGCATTGGGACATCAAAAATGTACATGGGTCGGTGTCACATCGGTGCAATTATTAATAAGAAAGGCTACTTTAATAACCTTATGAGTGTCAATTCCACTTTCAACTAAATCGTAATTTTGAAAACTGTTTAGAAACGAAAGATAAAAACAAAAGAAGCAACAAATAATGGTGCGCAGTTGAAGAGATAAAAGAAAAAAAAATTTAATTATAATTAAATTAAACAAAAAAAAGTAAAAAAAAAATGTCGATTCACATGAGTGAATTTTGTGCGACAAAGTGAGTAGCCGGGACGAAACGCCTTTGATTTTTGATTTTATATTCTCTGTTTATCGATGATTTTAAACGTGACGACTACTCGTTTTTCGGGCCTTTGAATAAAAAAGGACAAGAGTAGGTTTTAATTCAATTTAACATGTAGCCTGTAAATACATTAGCTTCTCCATTCTAATCTATATCTATAACAGGCATTAGCGTCTTTTTTCAAATTTAGACAAGGTGTTGGTATGAGAAACACACCGCTAGATGAAGTCTGTCTTTCTGCTATCAGAAACGGAGGCTACTTCAAGCCGCTTCACCATCACGCGGGCAAATGAAACTCAAGAGGAACGTTATCTTTCATATCTTATTTCTTCACTCGAGACAAGATGTACAACAGTCGTCAGACGAGAATACGAGATATTTCTCGTACATTTTCTCTCGAGTAAAGAAACAAGACAAAAGAAAACGTCCTTCCTCAGTTTTAACGACGTAATAAATTTAAAAAAAAAATTAAGAAAAAGACATCAAATCTATACATATAAACATATGAAGTGTACAAAATTGGCAATAATTTTAAGACCTTCCGCGATCGTCAGCGGCTCGGCGGCTGTTCGTGCATGTCGACGCGAGACTTTTTTCCGACAAAACTAACTAGAACAAAAAAAGTGAGATTAAAAAAAAAAAATAATAAAATACTTAAGTAAACGAAAAAAAGCGTAAGATAAAATAAGAGACGCTCGCTCGAGCACAATTTGTAGAGATTGAGAGAGATGAGGAGAGAACGTGGCGAGACGCTGCTGATCGCGGCGAGTATAGACATTGTGATCAAGTGAATGTGCCCTTTCATCGCGTATAAAGAAAAAATGGAAAAAATGAAGTAAATCACATAACACACAGCACAAAAAAAAGAGAAAAATCCACCTGTCATAATTATAGTAGAAGAGAAACAACAGAGCAAACCACCAACCACCACCACCACCACCACCACAACCCCATTCCCCCTCCTCGGCTAATGGCATTTTAAAGAGAGAGAGAAAGAAAAAAAAATAATAAAAGTGAGAAAGCAAAAAATATAATAATACAAAAAATAAAAAATAGCTGCATATCGAAAGAGAGAGAGAAAAACAAAAAACTGTCACGACGCATCAGAGGCGACGGGTGTCGGCTGCTGCTCCTCGGGTATTATATCAATTTTCTATACACGACATCTCCAGAGAAAACACGCCGCAATGTTGTAGATTTTTTAAAAGTGCATCTCTCCGCGTTAGAATGCATGGATATATAATGTTTATCCTTTAAGTTGCGTTGTTTAACTCTCTTATGCGTTTCCGGCGGAAAGGATGTGAAAAAAACATAATGATTTTGTTGCCGACGAGGGCCGAGTGTATACAAGTAGAGTTGTTCTGTGATTTTCGAATTTGTCTTCTCCCTTTGGGATAGATATTGGAGCCATCGCGAAATTCACGCAGACACAAATACATATACACAGACACAGACACACGCGCGGTTTTAGGTTTTTTCATGTTCAACGGAATAAGTATGATACGGAAATGTGTTACAAGGCGATCGTTGGCGAGAAGAAAATTTTGTTGGAATTTTGCGGTGTAATCAATGATATTGCGAGTACGAGGGGTGTATTTGAAAAATCATGAAATAATTTAACGGTAAGAGGTAAACTGACTTTCGGCTGTTATATAATTACATTATAATTCGAGTTCCACATTGTTAAATTAGGTAGATGAATAAGTCTACAAAAAAAGTCGTGCATGTATGTTTATAAATAATTGTAAGATGCATAAATAAGTTTAAACTATTTTAAAATGCCATTACGTTTTATGAAGTTCGGTAGTACTCAAAGGCAAAAAAAAATATATATGAAAACATGAGAAAATGGATCATCTCGTTGAGAGAGAGAGAGAAAAATTAATTAAGGATTATGGGAGATTTTAAATTTTTACAGTGTATACATCGTTTCGTTTCGAATTGATTTTCGTTCTCTTTCCTACGTAGCGATAGAGTAAATATCAAGTTAACACATTAAAAAAAACCGAATCGCTTCTAAATTGCTATAAGTGTTACAAAGTTGTATTATATTTATCGAAGCTAACAGTTTTTAATAAATATCTTAGAAAAGAAGAGTTTATTTAACTTGTTAGAGAATTAAGTATTTTACGAATATGATTATGAAGAATTTCACCATGAAGTTTTGTACCGTGTTGAAAAAATGATGGAAAAAAAATCTCTGTTAAAAAAAAAAAGTGAATATATATATACACACATATACACACATAAATATACTTCAGAAACAAATGCCCGCTGGAGCGATATTACTCATTGAAGAAAAGCGTGAATAGAATTTAAACGAAAAAAAAAAAATAAAATAAAATAAAAAATAAAAATAGGTATCTTCTATTACTGCAAGTGCACCCAAGATATCAAAGACACCTTCACTGCTGGGACTGTCGAGAGGCTTCCGTATTAAAAAGAAACAAAAAAAAAGAAAACAAAGTAAAAATCTCGCTCGTTCTTGCAACTCAATGAAAGAAAAAATCACCCGCGCACACTCTCCCTCCCCCCTCTTAATGAATTTCGATGTGGAGAGAGCCTTCTTCGCGGGGGAAAACGGACGTCTCGATCTCGACTTGTTCACAGGTAGCTCCTATACTTATAGGAGTCCCCCTCGCGTCTCTCGAGTCTTTCCTTTATCAGTTTCACGTTTCTTGCGTTTATACACGCGGTTCGACGTGCGCTAAATATACACGTACGTTGGACAACTACTTTTTCGAACTAGATGACGATACGCGCGCTATTCGGCTTTCCGTTTTCTCCCCGGGGAAGAAGGAGCGAGAGCCTTTGCACACTTTTTTGGGGAAAAACGAAGCGAGGAGCGACGAATATAATAAGCATATAAAGACAGTATATGCATTAGTACATGAGGGGAAAACAAAATAATGAGACGAAGGTACAAGAGAGACATCTTATACTCACATACACACACAAACACATCGCGTGTATAATTGTTGATCGACGAAATCATCATCGCTTGTGTCATTATAAACTTACTGATGAAAGAAAAAAATAAACGACGCAGATATGTCGAATAGACGTTTCTCTTCGATTTCGCTTGTAAATACAAGACGCCTTCGATCATCGTACTGCACCGAACGACAGACACAAAAAATTATCTTAGCGCCACGTAGACAATAAAGTATAAAATGAGAAAAATATGAGGTCAGAAAGAAAATTTTCACACAACAATCAATTAGCGTGTCATATATACATGTATATGTTTTTTCTCTCTCGTTTCTTTTGAGTTGGTCGTCGCATTAAATAAAGAGCAACCAGTGAACAAAGATGACGAAATAAAGTAAAAAAAAGATAGAAAATGACAAATGAAGCAAGAAGACAAAGGCCTATAGCGGTTGTAGATCCATAGGTAGCATAATAAATAATATCCCCCACGGAGGATTTTGTCCGCGCAGACTGGAGCCCGTCGCAGTCCCGAGGTGAAGTTCGTTGCGTTAACCAATAATCTAAAAGTACTCGATTCATTTTAAAGATACTGCTGTAAAATGTAAATTTCGAGATTGGAAGTAAACTTAAAAACATCTTCCACTTGAACGTCTTCTGATTTATATATCCGCTCCACAATCATCATTATTTTCTTTCTTCATTTTCCAGATTAAACATTTAAAGGCACAAGAGTGTAAAGAAGGGTACATTTTTAACTGTGTTATAACTTAAATATATATTTATAATCTTTGTATAATGTTAATAATAGCGTTAGATAAAACATTGTATAGATAAAAAATATTTTTAAATAAGTTTGGCATTATAAAATAATCACAGTTTTAACAGTTTAACGTATAAAAAACATATAAATAGAATGTTGCTTAGTTAAGATCATACTTAAAAATACGTTAAAGATCGTTTGTTAATAATTTACATCAGCTTTGAGCATAATATAGAGTCTTGTTCATCCGAAACTATCTTAGCTTTATCTATTAATTGATCATCAAAGTCTCCATCTCTATAAATTTGATTTTCTGGAGCATGTAAAGCATTTTCTTTAATAAACTTTGACACTATTCCTTTATTAACATGGGTCATGCTGAGGCGGCAACCCCAGGTCAGCAGAGCAAGAGGCTAAGTATGAAATAAAAATATTCCATTATTAAAGAAAGGGCTATGAAACTATATTTTTATTATTGTATTAAACGTTTTACTTACTCTCTCTTCATCAAGAAGATTGTAGGGAGTTATAATGTGCCTTCGTAAGCAACCCTTAACTAATTCTTTTAATTTTTGTACTTCTAGTGGGTTGGCACATGGATGATATAACATAACAACACCTCCATGCTGAAAACAGTTAAAATTGTTTAGATTTAATGTTTGGTGATTGTTAATAAGAGCATTATTCACTTACTTCTAAATTATGCAGCCATCTTTGTTTTGGCACGTATTTATATTCCCCATATACTGGCCATATTGGTCGATGAGTTCCACTATAAACAAATAACAGATGTTATTTTTTCTTAATATACACAGTATCATTCTTACTATGGAATATTAATTTTATTCTTACAATAATGGAACATCCTCATCATATTCAATTGTTTCAGACATACATCTGTGCATTGCCTACAAAAAACAGTCATTTTGAAATATTTGTTTAGTAGTATTTTTTAATATAAGCTAATTGTAATTACCATATAGTGCTTAGGAATTACTTCACAATATGCTTCAGCTGGTATTATACTATCAGGAACTATTTTTTGGCCATAACAAGTGTAACTGGTTGCAGATTGATCCCAGTCAACTGTCAAGTTAGTCTAAAGCATTAAAGTTGTAAATAAATATTGGAATAGTCCAAGTTGTTATGATAGAAACAAAGAATAAAACTACAAAAACATACTTTTCCATCATCACATTCATGAGATATAACTCCCATAGGAATGCGATCATCATGCTGTTGAATATTGCCTTCTGTATGAAATATCTTGGGTGGAGGTGTAGGTTCACCAGGTCGACTTGGCATCCACCTACCTGTCCAACCATGAGAATTATTGTTACCTTTAAGAATTATTTTAGGTGGAGGGGTAGTTGACACATGCATGTTCTTGTGAAATATTTTAGGTGGAGGGGTAGGCTCATCAGGTCTACTTGGCATCCACCTACCTGACCAATTTTCAGCAGGTACATCTATAGAATCCCTGCGGTGTTCTTTTTCATTATCCGTATAGTCATTTAACAAATCTAGCAGATTGACTTTCATGTTAGTGTCAGCATCTGGAGTAGAAATAACATCATTATATAACGTTAAACAAGGAAAATCATATATCAATATAAAAAAAAACGTGAGTCGTGGATAATCAAAATAAAAGAAATTTAAGGTTAAAACTGGTTCTTTGTTTGATTTTTTAATGAAGATTAGGACAAGTCATGAAAAAGAAGTCATAGAAACCTTGCACTTCATATTTGTCGGGATATGCGACGACATATCCTATAAGAATGATTTTCCAAAAGAAAAACGTCAATCTGTTAGGTTGTACCATTTTTCACTGTGCAGAATAACCAGGTGACGTACATATTTACTACATTTCCTCCCCCCGCCCCTCATACAGGTGGCCCAAAGGCCAATTGACCAACGAAAAACGTTACACTGTCGCCGACGGTCACGACATCTCAGACGTCAATATTACCTATACCATGGTGTAAAAAATACATACCTATACCAAGTTTTTAAAATGCAAACCACGCACGCTTTCTTTTCTGGAAGTATTTATGAATGAAAAATAACAGGAAACCGAAAGGATGGGGCACAAAAAAAACTTGGACAGAGGAATTTTTATTGATGCAAAGACAATCGAGATTTTTTTTCAAATTGTTTTATTTTTTTCTTGCATTTTTAACGAGACAAGGGAGTAAATTTTTTGATTAATCATGAATTGTCAACCATATATCAAATATGTATAACTCGAAATGAGTGACATTTTCCTAAAAGATTCCAAAAATACAGTAAAACTTTATTTTACATTATATAAAATATGATTATGAGACAATTCACAATATTTTAACAGATTTTTATATGTCAATTGTAATCAGTACAACAATCGCTTGTTAGATTTGTTATTTTACAGTAGATTTTTTCTGTACAAATTAAGGCACTCATGTTTTATGAAAAGTTTTTTCCTCCAAGGCGCGCGCACATGTACATAAAAATCTCAAAAAATAACATAACACTAAAATGTAACATAAACGTAAATCCTATTAACAGGTAACGATGAATGATTCGATATATTATAGTAAATCATGTAAAAGATTATAAAAATGTGAATAAAATAGTATAGTGTAAATGAATGAGGAGAAAAGAGAACAGAAGTTGAGAACAAAAAAAAAAAGAAAAAATACAAGACGCAGGATGTACAATAAATAATCAAGACACTGTCGATGATTTTGGAGCACGCTACTATGCTAAGTTACCTAGTATATACACAGCTATCATATCAAAATATAATACGCACGTTTCATTTATTACACAATTAAACGGTTTCCGTGGGTAAGGATATAAAAATATAACCGCTTTGCTGAATCAAACTTCATCGGACGCGAGCGACTCCTTTTCTACAGGTGAGGAAGACTTTTCGTTTCTGTCTTGTTCTTTCATCTGGAGCGCCACCGCGGACTCGAGCACTCGAATCCGTCCTTCGTGTTTGACAATCATCGCTTTTAACTTTCGGATTTCCTCAGAAAATTCTTTGATAATATCCTCCTGAACATAAAATAATACATTTATGAAATACCACAATAAAAATGAAGATGATTATGCGAAATGTTTGATGAATAATTTTACTCACAGAGACACCAGATACTGTTTGTCCACCCATAGAATTCGCAGCACCTACTTTAGCTCCTTTACTTAGCACATTAATCTTTTTATGGACTTTAAGATCATTCTTTGAGGCAGTTGGTTGATAACCGTCCCTCAGAGAAATGAGTAAAGGTTCAGCGTCTTTACCAGCCTCCCATTCTTCTGCCGTGATCGCCGCAGTATCCCCGGGAGTATCAGGGTATAAGTCTTCTTGAAATAGCTCAGACTGAAATAATTTCAAATCAGATTAATTGATGATGATAACAAGCTATATCTTATTAAAAAGGCACTTATCACCATTTATCTAGTGAAGCACTTTTTAAACGCAAAACGAGTACACTGATGTCGAACTTTATAACGTTTGATATTTTATCGTGTGCCCTTTTAATAAAATTGCGATTCATGTAAGGCTTCATTGATTAGATTAAAAAATGTATAATACCTTTCTTGGAACAGTCATAGATACGACTTGACAGAAGCCAGAATTATTCAGTCGAAAGAATCGCGAAATTTCGCAACTGTTAACATCACAGCCGCGTTTAGGCATCATACCAATTCCTCTTTGAGGATCTGGCGTTTGGAAGGTATTAATATAATGGACGAAAGGAGGTTCAGGAGTTATTTCAAAATAGCGAATGACTGAGTCCCCTTTGCCACAAAGAAAAACTAAATTTGTGTCAGGGTCATACAATGGAAACATTACACCATTGCTAGTGTCAAGTTCAACCATGACAATTGGTTCTGCAAGCATGTCTGGTGCTCGTAAAGAATACTGCCTTTCAGACATTTTACTGAACCCTGTTGTAAAGATCAAACCACCTCTGAAACAGTGAAAAATATTTTCAGTAAACTATTTGAGCTATTTATGTAACTATAAAATCCTTTCAGTATATTTTAAGTACAACAATACCTCAAAAATATGGCTCTTGTGGCTTTACTTCCTTCATGAGCAACAGCCTCTTCTAAAACTTTGCCTGTCCTTGGCTCAATAATTCTTATTTTCTTATCTTTGCACGTTGTTACTAATCTAGAGCCATCCCAGTTCCAACAGGCGGAATAAACAACATCGGGATGGCAATCTAGTTTCACCAGTGCCTCTCCAGTGCCAACATTCCAAATAATTACAAGATTATCAGAACCAGCTGTGAGTAATACATTGAGCGCCGTTGGATGCCAAAGAACAAGTCCCACTCTTCGTTGATGGAGTTGCAGATCCACCACAGGGTCAGTCAAAGTCTTTGAAATTCCACCGTCTGGAATCTGCCAGACTTTGACCACGCAATCCTCAGATCCTGACGCAATGACATTATCATTGTGCGGACACCAGGCAATATCTAGCACCGGGCCTTTGTGACCACCAACCAGGGGATAATCTGCTGGTATTCTACCAACCTGCAGAACAATGAGAAAAGACGTGAACTTTAAAATAGAAATGAGTGCACAGTGAAAAATGGAGCACAAGTTATTTTGAGTGGCCAGAAACATCAGAAGTGAGTTGGAATTATCATTATAGATTTGTATTTTGAAAGCCCACCAGAAGCAGCTATTGAATCTTGGCATCTAGCAAACATATTTCTTCCCTCCCACCCATTCCAACATTAACAAAAACGTCCATTCATTCAAACTCAAAAGTCCAATAAACAATCTATTTATATTAACACATAAAACTGATGTGTACACTGAACCCGAATACCAAGCCAGTAGTAACCAACAGCAGCAGTTCCCCCGAGAAAACATAACAGTAAACCCCACAGAGTTCCCACAGAGCCCCAGATCACAGACTTACACACACACACACACACATGGACTTTCATCTTCCAGAAAGAAAGAATCCAGAACCACCTTACCTTATTGTGAGGTATGGGTAAGACTATGAAGGCACCGCCTCCTGCCGACTCGACGATGATCGCCAGGAACTTGGGATTGACCGCGCAGAAGGTCGAGTCCCAGGATGACTTGGAGACGCGTATGTTGTCATAGCACTGCTCGCGCTTGAGGGCGGTACCGTATACGTGCCGAAACTTGCTGCTGCGCACCACACGAAAAGACATCGCTGATGAAAAAGCACCTCAAGCGCTGGACCCTAGAATAATTCCATTGCGTGCTCGTGTTACAACCAACTCTCTCTCTCTCTCTCTCCCGCTCTCTCTTTCTCTCACTCGCTCACTCTTTCCAGAGATCCACACACCGCACGCAAGCACGTAGCACACTAGTAGGTAGGTAGACACAGACTCGAGAGGCTCTCTCTCACACGCACGCACACACGCGCGTGCTCCAGTTGCTCGCGAGTGGGGGCGGCGCGGGGGGTGACAGCGAGAAAGAAAGAGAGAGAGAGAGAGAGAGAGAGAGAAGTGGGGACACACGAGCGCGCGCGCGAGAAGACGAAAAACCCGCTGCGCTGAGTATATAAGTAAGTGTAAGTATGTACGCGCAGGCTGCAGGTACTCGCTCCTCTTTCACTCTCGGAGCGTATAAGAGAGAAGACAAGAGAGAATTAATTAAGAGGAACGGAGCGGGCGGCGGTGCGTGTGTGAGAATGTTATAACCTACAAAGGAGAGAGCGAAAGAGAGAGAGAGAGAGACGTAGCTTGTGCCGTGGGTAACGAACCGTTACACACCGGCTGCTGCTGCTGGTACTGCTACTGCTGTGCTATCTTGTCGACGTCTGTACCGCCGTCTCGTCTTTATTATTATTGTTATTGTTGTGGTTATTATCCGCGTGCAGTGCGTCGTCGGGCCCCGCGCGCGCTACTCTAATATTGTTATTTCGCGGACAGTGTTATCGTTACGTATGGTGTCTGCGAGAGCGCGCGCGCGATCGCCTCTCTCTCTCTCCTCTCTCTTTCGCTCGCTCACTCCTGGCCGCGTGGATCATCCCCTCTATTTTTTTATAAATAGACCATCTCTTCCTCTCCCTCTCTTTCTCTCTCTCTCCTTCGCTCTCTATCTCTTTCTCTCTCTCTCTCTCTCTCTCACACTCCACAACCGGCCACCCATACGAATAGAAAATGTGAGAATATTTTCGAATCGCACGGATTTTGATGCCTTTAATAGTACGCGTAGCGAGAGCTCTTTCTCTTTCTCTCTAGCGTGTACTATATACCCCGCGCGATGTGTCTACTCACGGCTGTCTGCGTCTGTCTTCCCGTGGACACACACACTCTCTCTCTCTCTCTTGCGGGTGCTCACTCGCAGATACTCACTCGGGCACTCACGCACTCGCGGAAAGTGCCTCAGTGTTGCCAATTGTTAACGCACGTACTTACACGCGGTCGCACACTGAATCATCCGCCAAAAATCTCTCTCCGTTAGGCACTTATATATACTTGTATATACTAGTATTATACTCTCTCGGATCAGCACGCGAGAGAGCGCGCGTATAATAGGTATATACACGCGGCGTGCGTCTCGCTCCTTTTTGCGCGCGCGCGTTTTCACCCTCGGGCGCCGTGAGCAGCGAGTTTCATACGCACCTACATAAGAAGGAATGGAATTTTTCGAAACGGAGTCATCATCGCGCGCTCGCGTTTATAGCATAAAGTAGTCGGTGTATATGAGTGTAAGTATACGTGCGCGTGTGTCTCGAGGGAGAGCCGTCGCCGCGGGAATTCCTCCGCGCACAGTCATTGGAATATTTTAAGCCGCTCATTATAATTAGAAACCGCCGTCGTCGTCGTCGTAGTCACACCGCGTCATCGTCGTGATGTCGTCGACGTTGAAAAACAAGTTTTATTTAAACATTCTCGCACTGCCTCGCTCCCATATAACTTTCTGTCCCACCACGTGTGTGCAAAATAGCTACTTTATATGCTACATATATATACATTATATATATATAGTACGCATGCATATATCGCGCGAATTCGAAAAGCATATAGGTATAGGAGGGAGAAACGCGAGAACGAGGGCACCCGTGATTCTCCAGAAAAACGACGGGCGAACGCGCTCGCGCCCACCGCCAAATATGCTTCCGAATCTTATTTTATAAATGCGTTCTATAAATACTACTATTGCGCGCTCACGCATACACACACACACAGCTCGCCGCGCGTGCGTGCAAGCATCGGTGTAGGTATATAGAGAACCAGCGCTGATTCTCCCCAAAAACATTGCAAAACGAGGAACCGAACGCGCGAGAGAGAGTGCGGATTTTGCTGCACACACAAAAATATATATTTATAGCTCCCGCAAAACCTTGGACGCGCGCGCTCCCGCGTGAGAATATACGCGCGTTCTCCGAAAATACACAAATCCTCATTAAAAAAACAAACAGTGTAAGTATATTCGCGCTCCGCTAAACTCGCCGCGCGCTTATCCTGCTATACCATATTATACACGCTCATTATTCGCCCCTCCAAAGAATAGAAGAGAGAGAGAAAAAAAGGCGTGCGTTTATGTGTATAAACCACTGCCCGCGCGGGCGCGATAGCGATAAGAATCGGAAGCGATAAGACAAAACGGCGAGCAGCGCGGTTTCCGCCTTGGAAAAAATTCCTCCTCCTCCTCCACCGTCGCTTTCTTCCGTCGCGCGGGCGCGCGCATTTCCAACCGCTGATGTCAGATATCTACGACTATACTCGCGCGGCTCGTATGACACTGCACGGCATGCGTGTGCATAGCTCACAACCACGCGCGCGCTATGTGTCACACGTATATACAAGTACTTATACATAGTAGTATACGCACACGCGCGCGCGCGCTCCGTCTTATCAATTGACACTTTCCAAAGCCTCGCCCTCTCCCAATCGCCCTTTGCAACAGCGTGCGCGCGCGATTAGTCAGCACACGCAAGCGCATATATGACTTATATATACACAAATCAACTCATATATACACTAGGTAGAGAGGCTCTCCTTGCGCGCAGCGCGGCACTCTCGCGCGCGGTTTAAAAATACACGATGACTACTCCTTGCGCGGCTCGACTCGCGATGTCCCCGGAGAATACGAGAAGTAGGTGAGTATATTAGTATATATATCACGCGAAATATCGCCCGCTGATAATCGCGGCACGTGCGTGTATATATATATATGCTCGCGGAAAAGGGGTGACCACTTATGTATTATCTGTATGTATATATATATTATACCGTTGCACACACGTGCTCTCTCAGAACAGGCACACTCGCCACGTATTAGCAATAATATATATATATGTGTATATACACGCGGGCGAGTGACACTAAAAAGCCGCTCCATCGGGGGAAAACTCTCGCGGTGGGCCGAAAATAGCGCGCCCTTGCGCTATTAAGTAGCTGCGCTCTCGCAGAAAACAGGTGCACACATCATCCAGAAGATATATAGGTGTCTTTCTCTATCTCGTACCTTGTTATATACTCTCTCCACAAGCGACCACAGCTCCTTCGCGACACACTTAAAAACACACAGGCGCGCGCGCACACACACACGCAGCCACCCACCAGCACGACGAGCGCACAACACAACAAACTCTCTTTGCACACCGCCGCGCGCACTATCTATACAACTACTACAACGCCGCCGGGAAATTCGAAATCGCGAAGCCGGTGGCAGCAGGGGCGGCGGTGGCGGACTGCAGCAGCAGCAGCGGCGAGCCGAAAAAAGTCCGGCGGCGGCGGCGGCGGCGCATCGTGCGAGCGCGCGCGTCGCTATAGCTCTCACACACGCACACGCGACCGCGCGACGTGTGTGTTGTGCGCAGAGTCAGTGTATGTAGAGGTATAGGATAAGTAGGTAGCGAGGCGACGTTATAACTTGAGACGAGCGCGCGAGAGATGCGTGATGGCGCTGCTACTGGATGGCCAGTGCCTATATGTGTATGTAAGCATATATACGTGCATGCGCTCCTCCGACTGGTAGGTATATATTTGTAATTTTAAACGCCCGGCGGCGGTCAGTCGGAGGAGCTCGGCCAAGATTGTGCGTACTGCTCGCTGCCTGAGCGTATAAGCACGTGCGTAAGATGACGGTCAGAGAGTGTGTGTGTGTGTGTGTGAGATGGGAGGTGGATTCGAATTTGCTCCGAAATGCAATTTGGAGTTTTTGATGAAGATATTCGGGAAGAAAGGTGATTTTCGACCGGTATTTGTTAGCTTTGCTGTTTTATGAAATATGATGAAGTTGGTGGACCTATTTAGGATGCTTAATTGAGTACACAGGTTGTGCTCCTTTTCCATGCGTACCCTCAATTAAGATTTTTGCGGTAAATGCAGTGAAATAGAATTAAAGCACTGACAGACGTCTTCTTTCAATGTTTTAATGAGGCGTTCGTAAAATATACAGAGAACTATTTTTATCATTAACAGATATTGATTATTCAAATAAAATAGAATATTTCAGTTATAGAATTGAAATAAACTTGCCAAAAAGTGTTTTGTATTTACGTTATTCATTTGGTTTTATAATTAATTTTCTTATTTATACGTAATTGTTGTTTTACTCCAATTTTCAATTCGGAGCAAACAACGTGTAATTTGCGTTTTACATAGAAAAAGAAAGACATTCTAATCCTTTTAATAAAAGTTTTAACAAAAATTTCAATTCGAAATTGAATCCTGAGTAACTTAATTCATCTCGTCGCGTTCTCTAATAATAAATATGATTTCCTCAATCTATAATAAGCACCGATAAAGCGATTCAGCTCACGCGCCCGCGCAAAATTATTCATGCAAAGTAAAAAGCTTCGAGTTATAAATAAAGAAAAAACAAAAGAAGAATCCTCGACTCAAAGGCAGCTACGCGTTTCGCCACGGTGGCAAACGACTCCCCAAAAACTGCCGTCCTCGCAGATTCCGCCTCTTGCATATTAACGCTCGCGAGCGCGCGAAATTCGCTTGAATAAGCAAAACAAAAAGACCCACAGTAGCAGTAGCTGAAGAAGATACGCCTGAGAGAGAGAGAGAGAGACAGAGAGCGCGCACACACACACCTGACGGTCTCGTAACCGTCAAGTTCGGCAAGTTGTCGCGTTTAACACTTTGCCGGCGGCCCGGCGCGATATCATCCACGTATACTTACGTATATATACACACACACACACTTAGATACCTTACGGTCACACAGAAGACAGAAAGACTTGAGGGTGTTGTCGAAGAGCACCGCGACGCGGCGCTTTTGTCGGGAAAACCGGAAACCCTCGGGAAACACCTTATTTGGCAATGCGCACACTATCGCGCTGCTACTCTTTCTCTCTCTCTCTCTACTGCTACTCTGCGCTCTCTACTCTTCGCTCTTCTCTGATTCTCTCCCTCCGGCCGCGCAACTTTTTCAACCCGCCGATATGTAGATATACATACACACACATGCGCACAAGGTTCGCAACCCCTCGTAGTATCTCCCCTTCTCGAGACACCCCGCCCCGCAGGATATAGGGACGACTTTTTCTTAAGAACCCGCGGGTCGATATCCCCTCACTCGCATCACACACACACGCACACACAGATACAGACAAACACACACACACACACATGAGACACAAAAACTCGCCTGTCTGCGTTTCGGAGAAAAGTGTGCGTGCGGCGACGGCCGGGAAAGTGCGTCCTTAGCGCGCGCGGGCTGACGGTGCGTATGAGAGACTGGCGGCGGCAGCGTTGCGGCGCGAAAATTTTTGCCGAATGTTTTTTCTCGCGCCCGCGCGCGCGCGTTGACAGGCCGAGTAGACCAAGAAAGAAAGAGGCAGAGTAAGAGAGAAGGAGATAGCGGACGACGCACGCTTTTGGAAAAGAGATCCTCCCCACCCCCGGCGATCTTCGTCGTCGTCGTCGTCGAACGCGATGAGCGCGCGCGCGGGGCTATATATCTATACGTGGATCTTTTTATACGTTCGAGTCCAATCAAAATTTTCGAGCGCCCGCCAGGCGCATAAGCACTGCTGCTGCAGCACTGTGCTGGGATTTTATGGTTTTCCGATGGTCGGGCGAGAGTTTGTTCTTTTATTGATTTTTCGTTTCGAATCGGAGCAGCGTATGTGTGAGATAATGTTTGAAAGAAAGAAGTGGTGGGATTTCTTATTTAAGAAAAAGTTTATTTGTCTTTATAGGTTTTTCATAGTAAGCAATTCGGCTGTCGTAATAAATTATTCTTAAATAGTTATAACTTAGCGCAACCAAAAAAAAAAGAATCATTCGTGTAAGGTTTGGATACGACCGTATAAAAATTTTTTACGCTTACAGTATTCGTTATTTTAGGTTTTGTAGAAATCAATTTTTTTTTCATTTAAATTACGATTGTTTTTTAAATACACGTGAATGTAATTTTTATCAAATTTCAATTGTTGTTTAGGACTCTAATTGAAAAAAAGCATTATACAATAATTGAGTCTGTAATAAAAAAAAAGAACAGTATTATCTACCTTACGTTATTACCATCAAGTATGAAACAGTCGTTACATTAGCTGTGCATTGGCAGTTTTTCGATCTACTATTGCACTTGTTTTCGATGAAAGTACAATTATCAAGTGGTCCAGATAAGGACGCTGTACAGTATTTAGTGCCCGACAGTAACGGGCAAGGAAGCGAAATAATTATCCACTCGGACAAGTGGACGATTACGTTATACGGAAGGAAATAATGTAGAGCTTAAAAAATTGCGATCTGTTAAATTTACAAACAGTGCTTATATTTATAATACTTTTATTTACCTTTTATTATCAAAAAACTGTATCTACGGTATTATGCTTTTTTGACCACACTTTGCATTAACAAACTTTCAATTTTATGCAGGAATAAATTAAAATTTATTCAAATCAAAAGAACAAATTAATAAAAAACACACTCTTGAATAGTTCTTAATTTATACATATAGGGATTACAATGCCAATATAAACGAAATTTAATTTCGGATACACTTAATTTAATTGAATACATAATTTTAATGTGGCAGTGAAATTTAAAATTTTAAGACTATACGTTCAATTACATTCTCAAACCAATCATGCCAAATTTTTAGTATTACTTTTTTAAATTATTTAAATGAATTTAAATTTATTTTTTTAATCTTATAACGATGCAAATTAAAGAGTATGAAAAAAAAATTTAGAAAACATCGTATTGCATAACGCAGCTATTCATCATTTACTTAATAATAAAAATATTATTAGGTATCAAATGTAAGTCAAGTATTTTACAATAACGGCCCTTATTATCGCTAAATTTATCATTTTCTAGTCTGAATATCATTGATGACGTGACTTTGCATTGCATTTTAGATATTTAAATTGAATATCGAGAACAATTACATTTTAAGTTTTATCAAAATGTGTAATGTATCCCAAAGACGTGTGTTTTTATAATGTATTATAGAAATAAATATATTACGATTTAGTAGTTAAATAATACTAGTAGTAATACTAGTAAGTGATGTGATAGGTCAATGTTTTGAAAACTTTAAATAAAAAAAATATAAAAACAAAGCTGTGTGGATAAAAATCAACCAGTCGGGAAGATTTTTAGAGAAATTTCTTCTATAAATTAATATGTACCGCTCGTTTTTAATAGTAAGCAGAAGTTCTGCTAAATACGTCGACGAGTCTTCTGATACATACGAAAAGTATCCTTATTCAATGTCTTTAATTATTAAACGAGAATCAGTCTCCCGATTCTTCTTTATCTATGGATGATTGGATCGCCTTATCCTTACTATCGGTATATTCGTTCAAGGTAAGTGAGTGCTTGGCTTTTAAGTCAGTCTTAAGGTTTACTCGTTGGGCAGTGGCGTCGTCGTGAAACATCTGTTCCACCAACACTCCGCTCCCATTTCCAGTCTTAACATTTGTGCTAGTATTAGTTATGGAATTCTTACTGTGTGTCTCATTGAAATGTTTATACAGCAAACACGATGTGTTAAATTCCATTTCACACCCTGTAATTTTGCACCTAAACATAAAACGCAAAATTATTAAGTACACATTTTATCTTTTACACTGATAACCATATGAAAAGCTTAATCTTACCGGTAAATTTCACTACATTTTGCTGTAGTAACTGGTGGTTTTGAATTAGCATGATTTTCTTGATAATGTTTCCATAAAGCATTAACATTACTTAATTGTGCACCACATGCTGGCATTCTACAACTAAAAAGATAGAAAAAAAAAAACATAAGAAAAATATGTGTTAAAATTGATTGATTCAATTATAAACACGGCCTTCTTATGCTCACACGAAAAAACTAACTGTAGTGGCTTTTCCTGGCTTTGCCTTTTGTTGTTTATTAGTATTATTAGCAGGATTGGCATTTATTTGGTTGGCTATTATTTTATGACTGTCTTGATGATGTCGAAAATGTGATACGTATTTATAAACTTTGCCACAACCATTTATTTCACACTTATATTGTTGTTCTTGTTTACTTCTAGACATTCGTTGCTTTTTAGGAGTATACTCTTCATCGTCAGAACAGTTATTCTTAAGTTCAGCAGTATTATTTTCTGCTTTAATAGAATTCTGTTCAAATCCACTTCTGAAGGCTTTCTCAAAATTTCCCAAGTCTATCCTGTGTTCTTGATTAAGATTTTTTGTTAAAGAGATGTCATTATTAATGAAAGCTGTTTTATTAGCATCCTGAGAACTATCAATCTGGACACTTTCATTACTAATGCATGTTGGTGACCTAGCCTCATACTTGACATAAAAGTTTTCTTTTGTTATCAGTATGGCTTTGTTTTTAGGAAACTTAGTACCGATTCTGTTTAATGCGTCATTATTTTTAGCATAATTATCATGACACAGAGCTGCTCTAAGCTTTGAATATTCTACATTATAGTCTACTTTGTGATCAACTGTGGTGCTGACATTTCTGGATTCATCCTTAGTATTATTGTATTCACATGGTCTTATAGTGACAGTTTCATTCCTCGGAGAGCATTCATTTGTCTCTGTAATTCCATTGTCAGCAGCCTCTCTGATAGTACTTCGTACATTATCAAAATTATTGCCTTCATTGCTAACCCTATTAATATTATCTTCGATTGCATTATCTGGTCCTTCGTAACAGATGACTTCTGGTTCAGTTGGTATCCTCGGCTGCTGTCTATGGCAGGCTTCTATATGTTCTTGAAGAAATTCGCTACTTTCATGTACCGAGCCACATCTTGTGTATGGACATATAAATATGTTTGTGTCGCTGCCATGCCACTCCAAGTAATGCTTCCACAGGCTCCCTGGATCTGCAGCTTCTTCGCCGCATGCTGGCTCTTTGCATCTGTAATGTAAATCATTCAAAACAGTTACCTTGACCATCATAAATTATTCAACGTTACAAAACAACTACTCACACAAATTTTACTTTGAAATTTTCTATAGCCTCGTGCGATCTGCAATCATCTTCACTTGTGAACGATTGTCCACATCCTCTGTTTCTACAGTTATAGATCTCCTGAAACAGCATTAAAAAAATATGTAAATTCCATCCACAAATTGAAAAAAAGTAAAAACAACCTTATCTAATCCAATTCATCCACTATCTCCCCTCAATCAATAACCATAAACGTCCAATCTATTTATATAGAAACCGCCCAAACGCACGTGATTTCAAATCAGACCTTTTATCTGTCAGTATGACAACATACAACCGCAAGCCTTCCCCCGCTCATACCAATCAAACAAAAAAATCCAATTACGTAAACACACGCGCTCGCTTAAAAAAAAAAAATCAGCATATATATACCTATATAAGCACACACATACTATCGCGCGAAAGAAAACATCAGCAGAGCGCGAATAAGGAGTCGTCGATATATATCGCTGCTCGTTCGCTGCACGCGCGTGCGAACAGCTGCACCACTGCAAGGGTTAAAGACCCCGCCGAGTACACCTCCTCCGTTCTCTCTCTCTGTCTCCTCTTTCTCCCTTCGTCCTTCCCCCTCCCTTGCTCCCACCAAAAACCGCCCGAAATCTCCTGGCGAATCTCGCCCATCGTCACGTATTCCAACACCCCCGTTGTCTTTTGACAACCGGAGAGAGAGAGAGGGAGCGATAGATAAAGACAATAAACGTATGTACGAGGCGCGGGGGTAGTTTGTTTTGGATTAGAGGTCAACGAACCCGCGCTCGCAGGACGCCGCTGGCGCGCGTGCAGCAGCAGCAGCAGCATCAGGCAGCGCAGCAGCAGCGGTGGTGGCTAGAGGGGGAGCGAGTATACGGAAAGAAAGAACGTCACGACGACGAGGCGAGAGCGTACAGCGCAAGCATACATATATATAAATCTACAGGCAGAACAACCATGACCCACCTTCTTCGGGGCGATCTCCTCTATCGTCCGGTTCCGCGAGACGAACCTTATCACGCTGACCTCGGTGGGCCGGTCCACGGCGCAGGACTCCGATGACTCGGCGCCCTGGCCCATCGCTACGGCCGCCGTCCTGACGCACAGTTTGACACACTTTGTAGAAAAATATATACACGCGCTGATGGGCAAAGGACGAGGGACAACAGTAG